>PVJI01004182.1:40077-112017 GCA_004026765.1 Micronycteris hirsuta | reverse complement strand
TTTAGAACATTCTGGCAGTAACCAGAGGGGAAGGGGAGAAGGGGGACAAGGGTATTCAGGAACTGCAATGAAGGACACATGGACAAAACCAAGGGGGAGGGGGGAAGCAAGGGAGGGAGGTGGGTTTGCCTGGGGTGGGGTGGGGGGAGGGTAAATGCAGACAACTGTAATTGAACAACAATAAAATAATTAAAAAAAATAATGAATATATAAATGGATATTTCTCAGCTGTTAATGACTAGTTAAAATTAGCAAGGAATCTGAAGTAAGGCCAGAGAGCAGCTCAAAGGGAATTACTAATTAAGAATCACTGCTGCTTAGAAGGTCACAGAATGTTCTCCCCCTCCACTCAAGCTAAAACCCTATTACTAAAAAGCAAAACTCAAACTGAACTATGCAAAAGTTTAAGTATGAAATAAAACTCCGTCCAAAAGTGAAATCTGACATGAATATTGTGCTCAGTAACAGCCCTTCTCCTTGAGAAAATGAATGAGATAGTAGGGAGCATTCCGGTGCTGGCACCTGCCAGTTGTCTCAACCCAAGATCTGTCTTTAGAAGTAATTTTTAATCTTGGCACAAGAAGGCACAGCACACTTTAGATGATCATCTCAAATCCCAGAATGCAGTAATGTAACTCATTTAATAGAAGGTTCTCACCAGGGGGACAAACATCTATTCTGTCTCAGATGTGCGGAGTGCAGGAGATGATGCAGATGGCCAAGCGGTTTGGAAGAGTTAGGGAAGGCAAACAGAAAAAAATGAAGATGGTGAGCCTTTTTAAATTTAAATACGGAAAACCTAAGAATGGCAAGGAGAACCTGGATGAACAGTGATTAAAAAAAAAAAGGGGTGTTAAGTGAACGTAGTGGATATTCACACAAATACTAAGATTTAAACTTTTTATTAATGGACCAGAAAAGTGAAGGCTAACTGACTTGCCTAAGCTCATGTACATAGAGGTGAAATGTTCCTTCTATAAAACAGTTGCTTTCCTTAAGAGAAAAGGGACAAAAAATGGCCTCACAAAAGTAAAAAGACCAATGGCTTAGTCCTTCAGTTCTTTTACCTATGCCTAGTTTCTTTTTTTTTTTGAAGCACAAAGTTAGATGCCATTCAATTAAATCATATTTTGTAAGCTTTCATAAAAATTTTAATAATCATACTTATCAAGATCAAAAAGATGCATTCATACTTAGGATTCAATATATTCTCATGTTTTCTCTTTCCTCCTATACAAACTACCAATATGTTTCCCTCAAGTGAACCCCTGTGAAGCTTCCACGGACAAATCCGACCCAGGGGCTCTCTTCCTCTCGTGTCCGTAAGGCCATCAGTGTCTGTCCCGTCCCGGGACTTTTAACTGCCTCTGTTCAGTGGCTGCCTCACCACAGGAGCCTCTGTGCTTTCTACCCGCTCCATGCTTCTGCGTCCATCTCATGCACTATGAATGTGAGGACAGGACCGTGATATGTGTGTCTTTCATGTCCCCTGCTGCCGCTCAACCCACACATTTCAAATTCTAGATGAGCTGTAATACTGGAAATATGCCAAAATATCATGTTTAGGTTATACTTTTTAACCAGCTAACCATACCGCATGCAGCCATACAACATGCTCTGTGGTTGACAATAGTGGAGGATACCTGATCACCAATTTTCAAGGAAAATAATCACACCAAACCTATCTGAATAGGATTCAATACTTCTAGCATGGCAGATGGCATTGTGCCTCGGGTCATCGTATGAGCAATCACTAAAGGTAGCTGACAGTAATTTTCAAGTGATGTGGAATAGCAAATAGTGATAATTTATCCCTTTCCCTGTTGGTCACTCTCAGCCTGACTCTTACCCTTCTGGCCCTGCATTCACGTGCCTGCCACCCTCCAGTTAATTTCAGGATGGCTAGATCCCTTAAAACACCACCACACAGAGACACCATTCCTAGTTTTCCCATCACTTCGCACTTATAGCCCTCAGTCAAACACCTACAGCTCTGTTTCTGCTCTCGCAGCCCTTTTAGGGGACTGTCTGTTAATTCATAATTGCAGCTGGCTGTGGCTTACAGAGAATGAGTCTGATGTCATCCCTCCCACGGTTTGTCATATTACCCCGGGGTTTCTGGAAGATGCAGTGCCTAAACACAAAAGGAAACACATCCCTGAGGGTGAAAACCTCAGGCTGTGTACCTATGTGGGGTGTGAGTGGCTGAGGTTGATTTAGAACAAAACTACAAAACCAGTCTGTTACAGAGATGCTTGAAAGGAAAAAAAAATGGAGGCTCTCAATGTTTCTATTTCGGAAGACATTCGAGAAAGGCAGAGCACTCTTCCGAGGACTGACCTCGGAGTAGGTTTTAACCTCTTCTACATGAACGTGAAGGACCACCTGTCTACCAAACTGCTCACAGACAATCAGGCAGGAGGCATACTTACTGTGCACAAGCTGCAAAGAACACTGATTTTTTGTTTTTTTATTTTTTGCCACTGGGTGCCTATGACACAGATGACTAAGGGAGCCTGACACCCCACACTTGTATTCCAGTGACGGCAGTCCCGGGGCACAGAGCCATCGGTCCCACCGGCCTGAGATGCCTGCTGCCCATTTTGGGTGTTCTGTTTGCGGGGGGTGCTCCTGACCATTTTAGCAGTGCTCCCCTTTTCCCAGAGTGCACTGCTTCTACAATACTCTTCTGCTGGGGCAAACACTACTGATGCTCTTATAAATGCCTTGTTGTTTAGTGTAACACCATTTTCCTGTAAGGTTCATGCTTCTTTTATGCACAGGCTTTTTAAAAACCGTGTGCGATACACTCAAACTGCTGGTTCCCACTCTTCCCACAGAGGAGACCGCTCCTCAGTGCCGGCCTGTTTACGAAGGAGAGTTGCCATGTTACTGTGAGAAAAGGCACTGTGATCCCTCAAATAAACAAGACTTAGAACAGGAAAGTGCACTCTGACTTGAAGGTAACTTCATTTCTCTTGGTTTAGGGCCAATCTATAGTTAAATCCAGTCCTATTAAACCACAGACAAAACTTGCCTGTGAAATGTTATATAAAATTGTACTGGTTCATTCACCCTAACAAAATTGAGTACAGGCCATTCTTGGAGATATTGTGGGTTTGGTTTCAGACCATCACAATAAAGCAATTCGTAATCTTTTTGCTGGTGGAGGGTGTAGTCTACAGTTTATAAAAAATGCAACATGTGAAGCACAACAAAGCAAAGTGCAATAAAATGAGGTGTGCCTGTTCTCACGCTGGGCCAGACACTAATCCCAATGACGAACTACTTCTGAATTCTGAATAAGCAAATGTGCTCAGGGTAAACCTTCCAGCATGATGGTCCCTGTGGTTGTCTGTCTCTGTAATTCACAGGCTCTGACGCTCAACCTGTGGTCTTACTCCTGGCTTGTTCTGACAGACAATAAGCAGAGCCCCTGTTTCTTGAGGGCACAGACTCCTGTTTCTCTACCATATGGACATGGTGAGCCCAGACCCTCACGACGATCTAAGCCCTTAGAGCTCATCATTTCATTGATAAGAAGAGTCCAAATAAAAACTGGTCAAGTAAGTCAAATTTTATTTAGGCATCGATATCATAAGACATTCCCATGCTACTATTTGAGAACACCAACACCAAGGGAAGAGAGCACTGGATACAGATAAATAATGCTTAGTAATCACTAAGCACTTGAAAACTTTAAAAAAGCAGGTACAGGTGGGGAAGGGAAGGCTCAGCAGGCTTTATAAAAGGGCCATAACAGGAAAAATATCATTTCAATTCAATACAGTAACCAAGACTTCCTTTTCCCTCAATTCTTAGAAAAATATCAAGGTTTTATTATCATTTTTAATCAGCAATTAATACAAATATTTGCCTTCTCTCATCAGTGATATCCAAAGAATATCTAAAGGCAATAGTTTATAGGGATATGGGCTTAATTCTGGATAATTCAATTAAGTAATAATATGTAAATTGTCCCCTTTGAAGGAGATCAGTCCAATAAAAATGATCATTTTTGGCTGGTATAGAACACACAAAAATGGGTCCCATTTAATGATCATTAAGACTATTTTAACATTTGTGAAAATATTAAGTTCAGGAATTTTAAAATAAAATAATTACTAATAGTAATTCTTATGATCACTTTGGGAGGTTCAGTGTAAATAATAATTTATAATGAAATCAGCCTTCCCAATTGTTTTACTATTAGAATAAAGACTAATCAACTCATATTGAAATATTATATACAAATAATAGTAAATCGTGCGAATTTTTCAAGATGAAGCTTTACAGCAAAAAGAAGGGATAGCCTGATACTTCCAATAGAAACATTTAATAAATAATGTAATAACATTCTAAGCTGTTAGTGTCAGGGAATAAGAAAGAGTTGATGGAATGAGGGTGTTTTTATTGGTAGTTGTTTCCTCAATTATCTGAATTTTTCTACTGGAAGTCTAAAAATTTGTGGTTGAGTATATGCAATAGCAGTAAGTATGGGCCATTTATAAGAGCAAGGTAAGACATCAAATGAGAATTCTGAAGTTACAGTCTCCAGGCTGGTGCAGAATATATATCTCTTTGCAACTGTCCAATAAAAAAAAGATCAAGGAAAGCGTTAGAACTACAGACCAAAACACAAAGTGCTGAGAGTCATTCCACATTTGCCTTGTTCTAGAAACAATGTTCACTGTCTCCTAAGTGAAATCAGGATTCTTTTTGTCCCTCTGTACATCAAATAGCTACCTACTTTATTTTGAAACATTTCTATAAAAACATGTTTAATTCTTTTTAATGATCAAATTCAGCACGGTAGTTAGGTTTTGGGAAGCAGGCTGGGTATAACTATTATCAATACCCGAAAGCTCTGGTTCAAAGAATTACAATTTAAACTCCTATGATTTCAGTTTTTACTTGGAAAAATAAAAGAGTGTATATAAGTTTCCTGCTCTTGACTTCAAAGGATCCTGAAAAATTAAAAAAATACTAAAATTAAAAAAATACTAAAATTAAATAGCCATCGCACAGACTTAACCTTACCGGGAGTGAAATGGGTGTGCAGGTGTGATAACCTCTCAAGCAGCCTGGCATTGTGCGCACTGGGATGGTACAGCACAGGCCGTGAAGCCTCATGGTGCCTGCCAGGACTCAGTCTTCTACTGAGAAGAAGAGCCAAATATGTCTCTAGTTAAAAAAAAATTCTGCCTCTACTCTGGAGATGAAGAAATGGACCAGAGATAGATGTAGGAGTTGAGAGCAACCCAACAGGGAGAGCCCAAACATGAAGGTTTTTACCTATTCTAATCTGATCTTCCTTCCCTGAAGAGGTCTTTTGGATATCTGGCAGCATGGTCACTCACTGCACTGTGATACTAAGTATTATAATAAGAAGCAGAAGCTGAGGCCTCCTTCTCCACCACAACAGAGGAGGAACTGCCAAGACTGGTGACTCTGCTGCAGCCAGGCCAGGTGTGGTCTTACTGGATGAGACCAAGCAACTACTAAAACTTGGCATATAGCTAACATAAGGAACATCTCTGCTACTGTCTACACAGACCAGTAGATGGAATTTCTTTTCAGCTGGCAAGAAAACTAAAATTACTTCATGGTCTGACCTCGGGGACCTCTCTCTAGCTGTATGCCATAAGCTGCGGGAGCCCTGGTCTGTCTCACCTTCCCCAAAGCAGTCAGTCACACGCTGGTCTCCTTATAGTGATGCTCATAATACTCCTGAGCTCTGGAGAATAGGAAATGGAAAGGATCCTTCCTGTATGTCTTGGTAAGACAAGTGCTTCACAGGACAGCAGTTATCCCTGAACACAGTGTTAGTTACATCAAAGTTTCTAAATGTCCAGAGGTCTAGGGCAAGGCCTATTGTGCCAAATCCAGCCTTCTGCCTGTCTCGGTGAGTGAAGGTTTGCTGTAATACAGCCACGTCCATTTGTTCATGTACTGTTTATGGCTGACTTCCTGCTGGAGCATCAGAGTTGAACAGTTACAGCAGAGACTATTTAGTATACAAAGCTGAAAATATTCATTATCTGCTCCTTCACAGAAAAAGTTTGCCAAGCCCTGATTATTGCATGTTGGTATAACCCTTTGGAAATGAAGGATAGCGTGCCTGTCCCAAGAATCTCCTACATATTATAGATGACACATATCCTATATTTGGGTGTCCTACTTTTATATTTTACTGGGTAAACCCAAAAGCCACCAACTGCAAGTAAAACTTAGAGCAGGAGAACTCTCAGTAAGTGGGACAGGCTCAGTGGCATGACCTGGCCGCTCAGGCAACACTGTGACCCTGGGGCATCAGGATGCTGACCAGGATGCTGTGTATAGCTCGAGGCATGTCCCAGTGCGATCACAGAGCATGCCCCTGAGATGCCTGATCACAGAGCAGGCCGACCTACCACACGGTGCCATTTTCTCAGTAAACAGCTCTGACTGACCACTAGGTTCTAACAGACAGTGAACGCCCGACACCCAAGGAACCCAAGTGATATCATGAATGCTTTTTGAAGTTTTACCTGATCTACCAAATTATACATAGCATGCTTTTAACCAATGATCTGACATGTAAAAATAAGACGGCTTATCGAGGTACCAAAGGTATAGAATACCTGAATGGGCTAATTATAACCTTTACTCAGTAGGCTTTTCCCCTCAACCAGGGTTATGTCTTCACGGAGGCAGTCCCTATAATCAGGTGATAAATTTGAGATCCGAGCTTGGTTTATTTGTGACAGTTCTAGTCACAAGGGCACCACTACAGCATTACAGCGCCTGCGGGGGTGGTACTGAAAACCACATGGAAGAAACACATTCTGGCTTGGCAACATTTCAAGCAGTTCCTTTTACTGTCCGTTACACTGTTTTAGGATGGAAAGTCTTTGGTCAGTGTTGTATCAATTCCTAGACAGTGGCTAATGGTTCACCCAAACGGGATGTAGACTTGAAACAGCAAGGATGGAAGATTGCTGATGTGGAGAATTGAGGAAAGATAACGTAGATGGCCATCCAGAAAGGAAACAAATTTGTGTCCAATATGAACTCTTTCCAGAGTGCCCACAACTACAGTGAGGTCTCTCAATCATCACGTGGACAGGGCTGCATCTGTATCTTCCCTCCCCAATCTGACACTTGCTCAATGGCCTTGTAAGTGACCACCCAGGCAGTGACAGAGGCTTGTATCAGCCAGTGATTACAGAAGCTATGAGCAACGCCACCCTAAAGTCAGTGTGCATGTCCATACTGGCCAGCACCCATTTCGTCAGCAGTATTAGCCGATCGTGAGCCCTTGATCTGCTCCCATGCCTTGAGGGAACCAGTTAGTTACTTAGTACCAGGCTCACTACACTGGGACCTTTCCATTGTTGAAGGGACAATACCCTGCCCTCACTGGAATTGACGCTCTGGATTTCAATTGGCCTTTGAGGTCTTTTGCACTCTTAACACCACCACCACATGTTTTTATTAATTCCTTGTACGTGACCACCACAGTAATGTACAAAATGCCTCCAAGGACCCACTTCAGTGAGAAAGATCAGACAAGTAGCCTGATGTCAACAGGATGCTCCAGACTCTTCAGATGCCTATCATCAACCAAAAACAGGCCTACAAATGATGAAAGAGACCCTTACGTGCTTAGACTCAAACCAGTTATGAACTTGCAGGTTGGAATGCTATCTTTTAGGACTGTGGTATTTGTTCTGCCCCAGCAATACAGGTGCTATCAGCAAAATATTGTATTATCTCCCCACAGCCAAAAAAAACAGGTCTAAGGAACAAAGGGTAGAAATGTGAGTGGACTCTATTAAGGTTATAATTAATAATCTATTTTAAAACTCTGTCCCTAGCCCTGACGGGTGTGGTTTAGTTGACTGAGCATCATCCTGCAAACCGAAAGGTTGCTGGTTACATTCCTGGTCAGGGCACATGTCTGGGTGTGGGCCAGGTCCCCAGCTGTGGGCATGTGAGAGGCGACAGATCCACATTTCTCTCCCTCTCTTTCTACCTCCCTTCCCCTTTCCCTAAAAATAAAGAAATAAGATCTCAAAAAAAAAAAAACTGTGTCCCTAGAACTATGAGTCAGGCTCTGCTGGCCCAGCTGGCATAATGTGCACTGGAAAACACATTAAAACTGGTGATCATTTCTAGATGGTGGGATTAAAGGTAATTTCATCTTTTTCTTTATGATAGTTTGGTTTTCCAAATTCTTCTAAAATGACTTTATCAGTTTATATGAAAACATAGTTACTAAACTAAAAAAAAACCACACACATATAGCTCCAGAAGCAGATTTTCACTGAAAATGGCACGTAACAAAAGTAAGGACTTGCATTGAAAGGAGGGTGTTGCTAACAAAATGAGGCGAAGACAGGAGAACCAGTTTTCTGTTTTCTTTTTAGTGGCTACTGTGCAGCACTCCAGAGCAATTCTGGAGACATCTGAAATCTGACTGAGTTCCAATTTCCTAATTTGTGAAATGAAAAGAACTATGTATCTCATAAGGTATGTGAAAGAACACCATAAACAGTAACATCTCTACAGGCATGAGTTATTACTACTGGCGGTGGCTTATGTGCTCAAAGCTTTCAGAAAGAAAACAAGGAAAGTTAGTTACCTTTGGGTTAAAGTATCTACAAGACTGTGGCTGAGAGCCTCCAAATAGGGCTATGCGGTAGTCATGTTTCTTCCTTCGGGGCCTTGTGCCTTCTACCAGTTCTTCACGGTCCTCTGGAGACAGGAGATGATACCTCATTCCACCTGTGGAAAAATGCATGGTAATGCTTTAAGAATTTCAGGCACTAGAATGCTTGGGAGTAGAAAAACACCCACACATAATAGTGCTTTTACTTGTGCAAACTGTTTTTTCTATCATCCCTCTATTGCATTTAAGGAAAGAGTGAGGGAAAAGAGGCAGGAGGATCTCAGTTCAAACCAATTCATTATTCTTAGCAATTACCATTATGCCCACTGACTTACTGCCTACCAGTGAATTATCTGGCTCTTCAAGCAACAGCTGCTAAAATAATAATTACTGAAATTCAGATCTCCTAACCCAGTGGTTCTCAATCTCAAATGCACATTAGAAATCATGTAGGAAATCTCTGAAGCCAAGCCTGGGTCATACCACAGGCTAATTAGATCAACAGTCCCGGGGGTAGGGCCTCAGCACTGGTATTGCCACTTAAAATGTGGTTCAAAGACCAGTATCTTCTGCATCTGGGAGTTTGTTAGAACTGAATTCCAGAACTTACCCTAAACCTACTGAATCATAATCTGCATTTTAAACAAAGTGTCACAGTAATTCAGATGCACATCAAACTTTGAGAAGTACTGCCTTAGATGATTCTAAAATGCAGTGAGGATTCAGAACTCTTGTAATCTAACACGATCCTTTAGGATTTTGTCAAGAGTCACTTAACAATTAAAAACTTTTAAGGTGTCATTTTAGATCACTGTGGGGAAGGTAGACTGTTCAATAAGTGATAGTAGACAATGACTTGGAGAACAAATTTGTCCCCCCACCTCATATTTACTCTAAAGTAAATTTAAAATCAATAGAATATTTGAATGTGCAAAAAATCTCATAAATATACTAAAAAATGGTGAATTTTTTATACTTAAAAATTAGGCCCAGAATGGGGAAGCCTAAGACAAAAAACAAACAAACAAACAAACAAACAAACCCCAAAACAACCCCAGAACAAAACAGAAAAAACCCCACAGGAGACATGAAAAAAAAAAATTCAGACTTAACTACATACGATTTTAAGTTAAATTATAGCATGACAAAAAAAAAATCAAAAGACAATGGCAAACTAGGACATTTATAAATCATGTAAAAGACGAATATAAAAAGATACCCTAGCCCTGGCTGGTGTAGCTCAGTGGATTGAGCATGGGCTGGGAACCAAAGGGTCCCGGTTTGATTCCCAGTCAGGGCACATGCCTAGGTTGCAGGCCAGGTCCCTATGAGGGCCACGTGAGAGGCAACCATACATTGCTGTTTCTCTCCCTCTCTGTCTCCCTCCCTTCCCCTCTCTCTAAAAATAAATAAAAATAAAATCTTTAAAGAAAAAAACCATACCCTATTAATAAGATTAAGATCAGCAACAGAAAACTAGATTCAGGATCTGAACACAGTTCACAGAAAACGAACTACCTATAAACAACTCTTCAACATATGAAAAGATGCCCAAGTTAGCGAAATACAAATTAAAACCATATTTTTTCACTTATGAGATTGGCCAAGATCCAACTATCTGGAACACAGAGGGAAGTGTAGGGAAGCAGCACCCCGTCCACTGCTGGTGGGGATGTGGGGGGGTACAGACTATCTGGGGGGCAGTACAGCGTGACACACGAAAATCACAAATGCACACGCCCTTGAGCCAGGGCATTTGTGCATTTGTAATTCCCCTTCTAAGAGCCTATCAGCCTGAAGTGCACTGTCAGGGAAGTGGTTAAAATCATGGTATGCCCACACAACGGAATGTTATTGCGGCTGTTAGGAAGAATGGGGAAGGGCAGAGATGTAGACCTGGAATGGTGCCCAAGAAATAATGTGGAATGCAAAAAGGCAGGATGTAGAAGAGTATCCAGTGTGATACCAGTTGTGCTTAAAAATTTATATTTTATGCATATACATATTTATTCATATGTGTAATTTATACAAGCCTATGCAAGTAAATGACTATGTATGCACAGACTCAAGACCACTTTGGAGGGACACACAAAATGATAACGGTAACCTCCATACTAAGGGCGTGAGGGGGTAGGGGACCAGGTTATCAGAGAGACCTACTTCTCTCTATATACCTTTTTATACTTTTTGACATGTACATGATGTACAGTACTATTGATCCAAAAAATAAAATAAGGTAAACAGTTCCCAACTCAGGCAAAACACTGCTGTTCATGAGGTTGTGTTGGGCCTTTATAATTGGGAGAATACAGGTGTAGAGAAGAGTTTGTGAGCGCATACAAATCAGTATCAGTATTTGGCATTTCCTTCCATTTCAGAGTCTGAGTGGAAGCACTGGGCATTAGAACAGCTGGGAATCTCAGGGGCCGAGGCTCCGGGGCATGCTCGAAGTAGGGGTCTACAATCTTTTCCTGTAAAGGCCCAGAGATAAATATTTTAAGCTCTGCAGGTCACATAAGATTTTTGTCTCATATCCTTCATTTGTTTTTTAGTTCTTTACAAATGTAAAAACCAGCCTAGGCTCAAGACTGGATTTAGCCTATGGAGTATATAGTTAGCGGACCTCGCTGCCACCCCTTCTGCTCTAAGACAGTGGTTCTTAAAGTGTGTTTCCCTGGAAACTTGTTAGAAATCAAAATTACTGAACACTACCCCAGACCTTGCAAATCAGAAACACTGGAGTTTGAGCGTCACTGCTCTCGGAGGGCCTCACAGAGGTCACAGGTACACTTTTAAAACTACGGGCACAGTCTCCCAACAGGACAAGACAGGTAGCGGGGAGAGAGACAGGAGGGGACAGGCCACTGGGTGAAGTGGCTGACTGTGGCCAACTGTGTTGACCCCTGAAGGGAGCATGAACTTGGGCTCTTTCATTGACAGGCCTTTCTCTCCAAGGACAGGGATGGGGACAAGCACTCTGGCCCATTTCCCTGAGGAACATCTTGTTCCTCAGGCCTGTTCCTTTGGGAGGGGTCCCTGTGAGAGTCAGGTCTTGTCATTTGTAAATTCTGTTGTCATTTGCAAATTCTGAGTTAAGAACTTGATCTGGTCCTTTGTGGTGGCTACGTGTTCTTCATTTTATAACTAATTTTCTTTTAGTTGTAAATTCCTTTTTTTAAAAGATTATTTACTTATTTATTTTTAGAGAGAGAGGAAGGGAGGGAGGAAGAGAGGGAGAGAAACATCAGTGTGTGGTTGCCTCTCACGTGGCCCCCACTAGGGACCTGGTCCACAACCCAGACATGTGCCTTGACTGGGAATCAAACCAGCGACCCTTCGGTTCACAACCCGTGCTCAGTCCATTGAGCTACACCAGCCAGGGCATTTTAGTTGTAAATTCTTTCAGTTTAGTTTTAGTCTATTTTCTGTTTTTCTCCCAGTCTCAAAGGCAGCACTAAGTCAGGCGGCAGGAAGGTAAGTGATAATCTGAAGACGGGAGACTGGAGGCCTTCCTTCCCCCAGGTAGCTCTGCCCAGGCCCCAAAGTCTGAAAGAGTCTCTGCTGCTTGTGCTAAGTCAGGAAACTTTATGATTCACTGTTCTTTACTTAAATAAATAAAAATATGGAATAAACAATAAGACCTCAAGAGTCTAAGCTACACACTTGGTTGGATTTCTGGAATGGTCCTGCTATCCTTTTTCTAAATCAATTCAGAATCCACATAAGAACGAAATACTACACTTGACTGAGAATGGCTACTTTTCCTCAGCCATGCATGAAGGAAAAAGTGCAGCGCTCTGCCCCCTGGTATGCTAAGGCCAGAAATGTAGCACACAATTTGAGAATGAGGCATAGCGAAAAACCCCGTGTTAACATGTATGAAATCCAAAGACGAAAAGCCCGAATATAAAAACTTCTACTTAGTCCAAATTTTCTTTCATCTCTCTTCATTTAAGCAACTAGAGGCCACCTAAGTTCTACTCTTTACAACGCTACACCTTGGTTTTCAAGACACCAGCCTTTGGTTCCGGTCGCTTGGTGGGTTCTTCTCTCGGTTCTTTCCTTCCTCCTGCTCTTACCTGTAGATACTAACAACGTTATGTCCTGTGTCACGCCCTTTTCTCTTGTCCCCTTGACACCGGAACTGGATCCAAATGTCCAAGTCTTTAAAAATGTTATTTTTATTTAATAGAAAGGTGGCATACCATACATTGCTTCTGTTTTATGCTTCTGTCACTTATAAACATTTTCCATATTATTCATCTGCAATATTTTTTACTGAGTATAAAGCATTCCATTATGTGGTTATATAATACTTTTCCAATCTGGGTGACAACTTACCTAAAACCACACAATATTATTAAGTAATAGTTGTGTGATGAATCCGAGGGAAATTTTTCTTAACTTCCAAATTAGGGGAGGAAAGCGACACCACCTATTACTTAGGACGCTCAGACTTCTCACCACTCATGAGAAGGTGTGTTAGGCAGGAGTGAAAGCGCTCATTTCTTTTTTATTTCTGTAGCTTTGTGCCTGAGACTAGCTATACCTTAAATAAAATGTCCAGGTGAGATACTGATAACAAGGTAAGGTTCAAGGTAGGTTCCAGCTACCTGCTAGAAGAGCCTTTCTTGCTCATCACACACAAGCATACTTTAGAGGTACTGCAGGTTCAGGTCAGACCACTGCAATGAAGCAAGTATTGCAATAAGGCCAGTCATAATCTTTTCGCTGGTGGAGGGTCTTGCCGTCAATTTGTAAAAAGTGCAACATCCGTGAAGCACGACAGAAAAAGTGAAGCATAATAAAACAGTATGCCTGTATTAACTGATATCTATACTGCTGTCCCATTTGTAAGACACTGGCCATGAGGTTTTTGGTTTGACGAATTAGGAAAAGTAGGAATTCAAGAGGAGCCTGGAAGAGTTAGGAGGAGCGTCCTTAACTCAGCATGTCACTGTCATTACACGACATATTTTGTGCCCGTTTAAAGAGCGAGCTGAATTTCCACTGATAGCAGTATGGCACCTTAGACTTTCAGAAATACTTTCTTACTACAAAATAACTATAATGCTGGAAAGAATAAAACACATTCTTTTAAATGCATAGCTAAGGTCAAAGGACCAGAAATGAAGAGGGAACAAAACACTAGACTGGTAAGAGATGCTGGAGCTACTCTGAGGGCTTTTAATAATACTGGAAACCCAGACATTGATTTTACTGGCTGTATAAGGGAGAGGAGATAAGGTTTGCACAAGATAAGGTGTTGGAACTGAGATTTCCGCCTAAAGCCAGATGACTTGGACGGGTTATACTTTTAATGACAACAGAGGCTGGGAAAAAAATCTGCCTGATGGCAAAGGGTGAAATAGTCATTTGCTTTTTTTAATTTCAGTTCCAGGTGAAGGTAAAGTATCCCTCCTTTGAGAATTTATAATAATAGCCCTGCAGTCCTGCAGGTTTGAGGTTTGAGTTTGCCTACCTTGAAGTCAAGGAAACCAAAAGCTAAGAAAAATTTAAAGTAGTCCTGGATTGTTGGGCCCCAGGTACCTGGCAAAAGCAAATACTATTCTCCTCTTGAGGAGAAGAGGGAAGGCCTGGAGGAATACAACCCTGGCCTCCCAATATTCCTGGCAATTAAGATCAATCAAATGTAAACTCATAATCTAAAATTATAAAACACAAGGAATTAAGTCACCAGAAATAAACCAATAGGGCTAACAAATAGCAGCATTTGATCTTTAAAGACTTTAGATATGGTATTATTACATATAGAATGTAAAGTAACTATATGACACATATATAAAAATATCAAATTATAATGTTGTGCTCAGTTACCTGAGAAAGTATTTACAGAGACTGACATCTGAGGATCCCCAATTAAAAAATTATCTGGCTTCACTGATTACCCTACAGTTATCCATGAACTGAGAAGCCCACTCAGATATACAGAACTTATCCTATCAGCTTTATAACAGCTCACTCTTATAAATATAATTCACAATGAAACCAAACGTTTAAGAAAAGCTTCCAAGAACAACAAAAACAGAAAAAATTCAAAGGCAATATAGAAAATGTAGACAAGATAGGAAAAATCAAAGGCACTATAATACTACTTCAGAATGATATTACAGACATGAAATAAGAATTAGAGAATAAGTAAAAGCTCAAGAAATAAAAGAATAACTGAAAGAAAAGTGTTGAAAGAAAAATTAATGCAACCTATCAGAAGACAGAATGAAGAGGTAAAGATGAATAAGAAGGGAGACTCAACAGCTGAAGAATCACACCACCAATAACAGAAAAATGAGAAACCTGTGGCTGAAAAGACAGGAAATACCCAACATGATAATTTAAAAAAATAAAATGCACACCAAAATACATTATTGTGAAATTTCAAAACATCAGGGATAAAAAAAAAAGATTTTATATGTTTACAAGGAGGAATAAAAAATAAAAATAAAGGATCAGATTGGCATCAGATTTCTCAAAAGTAACACTGGAAGCTAGTAAATAATGGAGAAATGCCTTCAAAATTCTAACTGAAAATGATTTTCAACATAATTCTATAACCAGTTTACTCCTCAACCTTATGGTAAAATAAAGATTCGGGATTTGTCAAGTTTCCAAATAGTTACTGATTGTGCACTCTTCCTCAGGAACCTCTGGGGATACATTCCACCAAACAGAATTAGGAAGGGGAAGACCGGGGTCCAGGGGAGGAGTGAACGGACGTCCCAGGGTGGCAGACAGGGAGGCCCAAGGACGAAAACTGAGCCTTAGGCCTGGAGAGCAAACAGTCCCTGTTGGAATAGGCAGAAGGAAGGCTCGATGAGGACGTGTCAAGAAATAAAATGAAAGCAAAACTTTATTTAATTGTACAATTTTATCAGGTGGCATCTTACAGAGGGGTTGTGACTTAGCCTACAAGTCAAGAAAAATGAAGTAAATAGGGCCCTGGCTGGTGTAGCTCAGTGGATTGAGCGCGGGCTGGGAACCAGACGGTCCTAGTTCGATTCCCAGTCAGGGCACATGCCTGGGTTGCGGGCCAGGTCCCCAGTGAGGGCCATGTGAGAGGCAACCATACATTGCTGTTTCTCTCCTTCTCTGTCTCCCTCTCTTCTCCTCTCTCTAAAAATAAATAAAATCTTTAAAAAAAAGAAAAATGAAGTAAATGGGAAAAAATGTGACAATTATTAGCTTCAGGCCAAAAAAAGAAAGCTGTTTAAGAAAGAATATGTGATTACAGTACACTGTTTGGCCAAAGAAAGTGAAAAAGGCAACTCCAGAAACAAAGTGCATGGAAGCGCTCATACACAAGAGGAGACAGAGCAGAAGTAGCATGCATGCATTTTTTACCTTTTATCACACACATCCTCATAAAATAAGGGCTGGGGCTAAGTCCCCTTCAGGTAGACAGCTCAGAACCCCAGTGGATTAATTATCTGGAAGAGTAAAGTCTTGAATGCTTCTCCCTGGACTGAGTTGGATTCACTCTAAAGAAGTTCTGAAGCCCATGAAAAACTGACTACATGATCAGGTTATAAATGGGTATTAAGGCAACTTACTTATCACCATCTTAAGGCATTCCGGATTGTCTTGAATAAGCGGTTCAGCTTGTACCGTTTTACTTAAGAAATTCTTTGATATGAGAGGAAACCTGACTTTAGCGAGGATATCAACCATAAATGGCTGGCGATTAGGTTCATCGTATTTCAACCACCTGACTGCAGCATCATAAACCTAGGGGGGGAAAACAGCACAGTAAAGTTCTCAGATGGCAGGCACATTTCCAGTTACCTAGATGGAGTCTCACTTTGAAGTGCAAGAATCTCATAACCCCTGATTCCCCGTATTTTATCCAGGTATTTGCTTTCATCCCCCCAGACTTGCCTATACTTCAGAACACTCTCCACACTGCTCTATGACTCTCATAGGTTAACATGTTTTTTTTAGAGCTAATTACTGCTACATAATGTAGTGACAGGAAGAATGTTGAGTTTATGATTTTTAAAAACAAATTATCATTTCCTTTTTGGAAGGAGATAATGTACATTTCTGCTGGAAAAAAAGCTTTTGGTCAATGATAGTTACTACATATGTTCATTTGGGAACAGGAAACAGGTTAATTTCCTAAGAGGCCTTCCCCAAAGATGTGAAAATCACCTATGATTTTATTTCAATCTGATGTTCTTGCATTGTGAATTGACAGACTTATCTGATTTCCAGAAACTTTATAATATACAAATTCTATATTTAAAAAATAAATCACCGAATATTTATATAAGAATTGTTTTCTAAAACAATACTGTGGCAATCATTTAACTATACCAAACAAGTCCAAGTTTATTAACATAATTTGATTAATAAATCAGTTTAAACACACTGAAAACAAACATTATTATTTCATGTACATATACATCTACCACACAGACGCCTGAGCTAGTTAAATTTGGGTTGGTGTTAATAACACTTAAATTCTGATCTCCCTGTGAGTTAGTTAATTTTTTATGAGAATTGATCTATTTTTTCAAATATGCTTTTTCTTTTGGAATAGTTTTGGATTTACAGATAAGTTGCAAAGATAGTTCAGAGTTCCCAATTCCCTGCATCCAGTTGTTAAAATGTTACTTTGGTATGATACTCCTGTTACAACTAATGAACCCACATGGATACATTATTATTAACCAAAGTCTATACCTTTAAATAATTTTTTTTGTTTTTATCCAGTGCTCTTTTTCTGTCCCAATCCCATAAAGGATAGCACATTACATTTAGTTATGTCTCCTTAGTCTCTTCTAGACTATGACAGTTTCTCAGACTTTCCTTGTTTTTGATGACTTTGACAGTTTTGAGTTCTGGTCAGGTATTTTGGAGAATTTCCCTCAACTTTGGTTTGTTTGATATTTTTCTCTTGGTTAGACTGGGGTGGTAGATTTCTGGGAGAGAGCCCATACAGGTGACAAGCTGTTCTCATTAGATTATATCAAGGGTGCACACTATCAATGTGACCTGTCACTGCTAATCGGCAGGTCGCATTTGTCAGGGCTGACCACCTGTAAGTAGTGTTTGTCAGGTTTCTTCAGCCTAACGTTACTTTTACTTCGTTACCATACTGCATAAAGTCCGTTAATTTTTAAATTTTTTTTAAAAGATTTTATTTATTTATTTTTAGAGAGAGGGGAAGGGAGGGAGACAGAGAGGGAGAGAAACAGCAATGTATGGTTGCCTCTCACATGGCCCTCACTGGGGACCCGGCCCGCAACCCAGGCATGTGCCCTGACTGGGAATTGATCTGGGACCCTTTGGTTCCCAGCCTGCGTTCAATCCACTGAGCTCTACCAGCCAGGGCAAAGTCAGTTAATTTTGAGGACAGAACTGAGATTCTTCTTTTTGCCTAGTCAGGTCCTCCTGGTCCAAACTGTGAACTTGCAAATTAATACTCGGGGCCATGAAGAAGACTGGACAAAAGAACATGGCTCAGTGCAAAACTTTTTTTTTTTTTTTAAATTTTTATTTATTTTTAGAGAGAGGGGGAGGGAGGGAGACAGAGAGGGAGAGAAACAGCAATGCATGGTTGCCTCTCACATGGCCCTCACGGGGACCTGGCCCGCAACCCAGGCATGCGCCCCGACTGGGAATCGAACCAGGACCCCTTGGTTCCCAGCCCACGCTCAATCCACTGAGCTACACCGGCCAGGGCTCAGTGCAAAACTTTTATCTTCAGAACAAATGTAACTCAAAGCCTATGATCTCACACTTCCTCTATTAGTTTCCTATGGTGGCACAACAAATTACCACAAACTTACTGGCTTAAAATACAGAGAGAAGGATGTGGGACCAAAAAGAGGGATTAAGTGAATGTCTGCATATCAAGGTGTTATCCCACCTCACTCCCAAATGCCTCCACCCAGCTTACACTTCTGACAATTTATTTGACAGTTCTGAAGGTCACAGTCCAATATGGGTCACACTGGGCTATAGTCAACTGTCAGCAGGGCTGCCTGAAGGCTCTGGAGGAGAAACCGCTGCCCTGCTTCTGCCAGCAGCTAGCAGCCACTTGCATTTCTTGGCTTGTGGCCCCTTCCTCCATTTCCAAAGTCAGCAACAGTCAGCTAAGTTTTTCTCACATCACATCACTCTGACACAGAGTCTTCTGCCGCCCTCTTCCCCATCTAAGGACCCTTGTGGTACATGGGCCCACTGGGATTATCTCTTCTCAAGATCATCAACTTAAGCACATTTCTAAGGTCTCATCTGCCATGGAAAGTAACCTGTTCACAGATTCTGGGGATTAGTATATAGACACCTTTGGGGGAGGCACTGTTCTGCTAGCCATGGCACCCAATAGCTTACTCTCTCCTAAGTGGCCCATCTCTCATAGAGCCAGCCCTTACAAGCACCTAATACAATTTTTTTATGGAACAGACTTTGGAACACTGTTTAATGTAAACAAACACATTCTCTCCTATGAGGATTCTTTTCCTTGTCATGTATCCCACCACGAAGCATAAGAAATCAGTAACAACATTCTTACTAAGAAAAATGTGAGAAGGCAATGTAGTCACCTGGTCCTCTGCTCTCACAGTCAGAGTGTCCTGGTTGAGGAGATGTGTCACTCGCTTGACATCAAGTTGTAGAAATTCATCGGTTTTGTAAACTTCAGTAAAATGCTGATGGATAAAGTCATCTGCAGTGGCTTTCAATTCAGGGCAGTCCAGACACTCTGCTAGCACACTTATTCCTGGACACAGAATGAAAATGGAGAGAGTCACTTTTCAGAAAACCAGACAGGCATCGAAGATAAAACATGACTCTGGGAAGACTGCACGAATCTCCTAAGTCTGGATCCTTTTTGCTCCATTGACTTGTCTATTTTTTGTGCCATCTCATGTACAGCTGATTTCGATAGTTTGGAGAACAAGCCCCCTTCAGTGTCTTTTCCAGTTCTTTTTGGCTGCTGTTAAACATTTTCTCTTGCATATTAGTTTTAAAATAAGCTCATCACACCCTACTTTTTAAAACCCTGACATGATTTTAATTAGGATCACACTAATTTTTAGATTACTTTGTGGGCAGTCTGGAGGAGCTCCACCTGGAAACATGGCAGTTTTGCATTCAGATTTTGTGATTGTCAGTGTAATTATACAATTTTCTTCATAGAAACCCTATATACTTCCCATTCATCCTTTTCCTAGCTATTTTAGTTTTTGTTTGACAGAGAAGTTATTAATTGATTATTAATGTCACATTATCAGGAGTCTGCAAAGTACTTTTTGTCCATGGGTGAGCAACTAAGACTATTTGTTTATATTTTTAAAGCACTGTGAAAAAAAAGGGGGGTCAGGGGAGAAAGAGGGACAGGGGAGGCAGAGGAGAGTGGAAGGGAGCGGGAGAAGGATGACAAGGAGGAGCAACAAGGACCACATGTGACACAAGCCCTAAAATACTGTCTCATCCTTTACAGAAAAAGTTTGCCAACCTGTCTCCCAAATAAAACCATTGATTATTGTATGTGATCTCCCTTCAAAGTCATGAGATACATTTTTTCAGTTCATTGTCTTGATTTTCCATGTTTCAACTTCATGTTGTCTTCAGATAATAAGTTTTGAAGCTTTCATATTTATACCATAAAGGTTCTCATAATTGAGGTCCGCTAATGAACTTGTCATCTCAGCTGCCAGTTTTAAATGTACCGACGAAAGCCAGGCATGGGAAATTTTCATGGTGAGCAGTCAGCTACATGTATGCTTTTGCTCCCATCAGGGAGATGACATTTTCACCAAGAACCTGTATTTGTTTACTGACTAGTTTTTGGCAGTTGAATTTGTTGCAATTATGCAATCTAATTAAATATTACACAACTCAATAAAATAGGAATGTGAAAAGTAGTTGTTTCTATAAAAACTAATCTTAAGGTTTATTAAGACAGATTTGAAAAAAGCTCAAATTAGGTGTGACCAATACATCTGATAAGATCTGGGAAAACACTGTAAAATTCTGGAGGGACTGTGTACTCAGACTCTCATTAAATTATTGCCTTTCCTGTTCCTTCTAAAATTCCTGCTTCACATTAGTGCCCCTGTATCTTTCCATGTCTTTTCTCTTTTCCCTAATAGTTTCCATTGCTTTGTATCATGAAACAATTTCCTGTTTGATCTTTATTTTGATTTTCAGGAATTCCATCTTATGTTTTAATTCAGTTGAATTACATGAAAAATCATGTTTTCCCCCTTCAAATGCACCCTTTCTATTTCAAGTTCTCTTCCATTTCTGACATTAAATTTTACTATAGGAGCCATTCATTTTCGCTGTTTAGCTGGAGTTCCTGTCCCTCAAACAACTGAGTTTCCTTTAACTTTGTACATACGACCTTTGCCTAATTCCATCAGCTGTCATGGATTCCTGTAGCACTCATAGAAGTCAGATTGTTGCAGTCTAAAATTGACAAGTGATGAAAAATAAGAGAGGAGTTCTCCAATAAGCTCTCAGGGAGAGCTCAGGGCTTAAAAGAAAGCAGGCTGAAGCACTTCCCCGGGGGGCTTGAGTAGCTGCACTTGGCTCAGCTGGCTGGGCTCCTGTTTGCCCCAGTCTTAGCCAGATTGTCAGGCTCCCTTCTAGGCTGCCAGGCTGCCCTTCCTTCCAGCATTGTAATCAATGATGAAGGAAGGCATCCATAGGTAAAACTCCTAAATGGTCTCCTCAAAGCCCAAACCTTAAGATGTTGTTAGCACAAACTTGCTTGGGGTTCCACACTGTGCTTTGTACTGCCACACAGACTTCCTCCGTTCTAGTTCAATTGCCCCATTATGAAATTTAGAGCGCGAGGGAGTTAGGGAGACATACTTTAAGCCATCATCTTCCAAAAGCTTTAAAATCCCTTTTTATAATAAGTTTTTGAGCATATGTAGTTATATAAGGGGAGATAAATTTAAATCTTAGGACTGTAAATCTTATTAATGAATGGAGCCCCAAGTTATGGCCCAAAGAGATAGAGGGATTCATCCTAGAGTGTTACTGTGAGGAGTGAAGGCTGGTCTTTTATTTCCTAATATGGGGGGTCTTTTCACTATGTAAACCAATTAACCTACATTTAAAAAAATTCCATTAGCATATTCACCTGCACAGGTATTTCCCCTTCTGCTCCAGCTGGTCCAGTTCCTTTTCTGGACACAGCAACAATCTCGTTCTCAGCCCCATTGCCTACTTTTTTCCCTCCCTAAAATTTATTTCATTTTCATTCTACCTGCTTTCTAAGATCTTTTTGTCTGCACTCATAGTGGAGGTGTGTGCCAGATGGAGAAATGAAACGGTCTAGGAGGGGAGCCTAGACAAGGGGGAACCGACGGGGCCTGCAAAACTTCTCGCATCTCCGGAGCCCCCGCCCCTGCCGTTGGCTTTGTGACATCAGTACCCCTCATCTTCCCCTGTGGGTCAGAAACCTTTGCACTGGCTGAGTTCCCAGGCCTCTCTCTACTTTCTCTCTCCTTTCTGCTGTCCTAGCACTCATACGCTGATCCTCTTTCCTTCTGAATCACAGCGAGGGCAGGAAAATGTAATTACAGAGATCTGGATGTTCCTTCATGTGCTGCTAAGTACGATCTCACAGTGGAGAGCACACCACACTCCGGAAAACTATCATCAACTTCCTCTGCTTCTCCTGGTATCAAGTACAAAATATTTTCTTTTTTGTTGAATTTATTAGGGTGACATTGGTTAATCAAATTATGTAAGTTTCAGGTGTACAGTTCTATAATGCATTATCTGTATATTGTATTCTGTGTTCATCACCCCAAGTCATATTTCCTTCCATCACCATTTATCCCCCTTCACCCTCTTCTATATCCCCCCAACTCTCTTTCCCTCCGGTAATCATCATACTGATGACTGTCTATGAGAGTTTTTTTTCCTTAATTCCTTCACCTTTTCACCCAGTCCTGTAAGTCCCCTCCTTTCTGACAGCTATCAGCCTGTTCTCTATCTATGAGTCTGTTTCTATTTTGTTAGTTTATTTTGTTCATTAGATTCCACATATGAGTGAAATCATATGGTACTTGTCTTTCTCTGACTGGCGTATTTCACTTAGCCTCATGCTCTCCAGGTCCCTTCATGCTGTCACAAAGGGTAACATTTTCTTTCTTTTTTTTTTTTTTTTATGGCTGAGTAGTATGCCATTGTGTAATTGTACCACAGCTTTCTCACCCGCTCATCTACTGATGGACAGCTGGACTGCCTCCAAATCTCAGCTATTGTAAATAACACTGCAATGAACATAGCAGTGCATATATTCTTTTGAATTAGTGTTTCAGGTTTCTTTGGATGTAGTTCCAGAAATGGAATTGCTGGGTCATACAGCAGTCAGTTCCATTTTTAATTTTTTTAGGTAACTGCATACTGCATACTGGCTGCAGCAAGCTGCAACCCCACCAACAGTGCACAAGAGTTCCGTTTTCTCCACATCCTCGCCAGCACTTGTTGTCTGACAGTGCGGAGAGGCAGCACAGTGTCGCAGGCAAGAATAAGATCACTGGAATTCCAACCCGAGCTCCTCCACATACTAGCTATGTGACCTTAGCACATTACATACCTTCAGATTCCTCGTCTGTGACAAACCACAGGAACCATGAGGGCTTCAACAAACGTAAACACTCATGTGTATCTTATCATCTATCACACACCTCCACCAGATGCAACCCTTACTCCTTGTCTAGATAAACACAAACTCATTATTAAAGCTATTTTATATTTTGGAAAACACAAATACAGTATTTAACGGGTTCACTGATGCCTAAGTAATATGCACTTCCCTGAGCTCTTCTTAAAATGCATGACTAGAAACATTTCTGCTCAACAATGTCTTTAAAATTAAATGAGGACACCTATAACCACACTTTTTTTTTTTACTAAAATAGACAAAAGTTTTTTTAAAAACAGAAATCTGGCTTCTTACCAAGACAATTTGAAGCATCAACTTGTTCTTTCAAAAAATCAACACACATTTTCTTCACAGGTTCAATCTGGTACTGGTTTGCTGCATCTAATAAAGACTGAACGTTGTTGCTATTCACAGAAATTCTGTAAATGAGTTAAAGTGAATATTAATTTCCTACAATGTTTTATTTAAACAATGCTACTGGTGAATGCATCCCACTAGTGTCTGAAATTAAACAAAAAGTTAAACTGCTCAGTCCTTGAATTAGTACGGCAGAGGATCTGCCCCCCCACCCCGCATCCAATCCTTCCAAGTTTTTCATTCTGAAGAATCTAGAACACATCGATTTGTGTTCGGGATCCCAACCTTACCCCTCCACACAGAAACGGTCCTTCTTCACTTACCTAGCAGTGTAAGCAAATTCCACAAGCTGTTCAATAATGTCAGGTTCAGCATCTTTGAGTTCTACCTCGAAGGACTTTGACTCGAGCATGTTGGCTGTGATGGAGAGGAGAACGTAAACGGCACGGGCACGACCACCGAGGGCCAGGCCAGGCCAGGCCAAGTACGGGGAACGGGGCAGAGACTTCGCTGGAAGATACCCGAGAAAGCCCCAAATCCCTCTAATACTGATAAAACACAAACTAATTCTCCATACTTGAGATATGCCTTAAATGAAAACAATCTAAGAAATTAGTGAATTAGTGTACTTATTTTAAAAAAGCCCAAGTGAACAGAGACCTAAAACTAGAGTTAGTATTTTCCCAACTCCTAAAATAATTTAGGAGCACTCTTTTAAATTGCTGTGACCCAAATGCCTCTGGTGCAGCCACAACAAACCCATGAGAACCACGCCCATTGTATATCGTCAGCTGCAACCAGCAAGGCTTGCCTTCTTCCCCCGAACCCTGGCAGGTGGCCAGAGCATCACAGAGGAAGCTTGAGACAGATATATTTCACAGCCTGATCAAGCTCATTTTAAAGCAGTACTCAGTAGAGGCACCAGGACTTGGCCCCAGGTCTCAACTCCAAATCTAGGTTCTTTCTAATATGATGTGCATATTTAAATTCTCATTTTTATTTAGTTTAAATTGCTAGATAAAATGTCATAAGGTTTACCGATTCCTTTGCCTTTCCACCTGAGGTTAAGAAGAAAACCCTAGGCACTCAAGCAGAAGCTATCTGTATCTCCATCAATAAAGAGCTGGGGCCTTTGGGGCCAATGAAAGGACATGTTTCCTTTGATTCACCATCACCGTGACCACTTCTCAACCTCTTTGCCTTCTTTTCTTAAGTCCTTTAAAAATTAGGGTAGCCCGGCTGGTGTAGCTCAGTGGATTGAGTGTGGGCTGGGAACCAAAGGGTCCCGGTTCGATTCCCAGTCGGGGCACATGCCTGGGTTGCGGGCCAGGTCCCCAGTGAGGGCCATGTGAGAGGCAACCATACATTGCTCTTTCTCCCTCCCTTCTCCTCTTTCTGAAAATAAATAAATAAAATCTTAAAAAAAAAATCTTTAAAAAAAATTAGGGTAAATGGCATATTTTCATCTTGACCCACCTCATTCTCAAAAAATAAGTATGTTTGACCTTAAAATACTTACTTGTGAACATTAAGTTAAAAAAGTGACTGGCTGCAGCAAGGACAACACGATGAGCTGGTATTTTTCGTTCCTGGACCATAAGGATCACATCACACAACGTTTTCTAATCAAGAGAGAAATAAATAAAAGTGGCTCATTGGGCCTAGTTTAACAAACATGTAAAACAGGTGCTTGTCAAATGCTTTATCTCTATTTTCTATTTAAATCCATGCTCTGGCTAGTGTGCCTCAGTGGACTGAGCATTGGCCTGCGAACCAGAGGGTTGCTGGTTCAATTTCCGGTTGGGGCACATGGGTGGGTTGCAGGCCAGGTCCCTAGTATGGGGCGCGTGAGGGGCAACCACACAGTGATGCTTCTCTTCCTCTCTTTCTACCTCCCTTCCCCTCTGTCTAGAAAGAAATAAATAAAATCTTTTAAATCCAGCCTTTTTCCAGTACACAATTTGTGTATAATACAAGACCCATTTAGGAAGGACTTAGAGTTGCTGTCATGAGTTTGCTGTATCAAAATCGGGCACTGAGCTTCCCAACCATCAGGAAAACCTTTACAATCAGCAAAGAAGTAGTCTACTGTCCTTTAAGGAAGCCTTTTTCTTTTTCTGGGACAAATTCAAAGCAATTTATCATAGTGAGATTTTTATGGGGACAATAAATGACCTAATGACAATGTCCTTGACGGTTTTTCAAACATAACAATCTGCTTTTTAAAATGACCCATCCCTGATAAAATGCAGAGGACACACTGCACTCCCCAAGGGAGTAGCCCTCACAGACCTAACTTGAAACAGAAGCAACTCAGAATACACGGAGTGGATGAACCCAATGTCCATTCAGCACTTCTCCTTAAATAACGCTTCTCTCAATTGTACTTCTGAGAAGAGCTGTCGATCAGTCACTTTTAAATTATGACTTCTGACCAAGGCCAAAACGGTGTCACTCTAGGTTGCTAAAAGAAGACAAATCTAGATTAAATACTTAAAATGTTGGAAAAATTGAATATTAAAGAAAAAATGTATGGTTTACTAGAACCATTAGAGATGAATTTCAAGGAAACAAATGTTCTTTCCGTAAAATAAAATTCCAATTTCTTAATGAAGCTATAATGTACAGGTAAGGCTCAGAGAAAATTTACAGCCTGAGATACACTGTTTTAGGCACTGGGAATATGTTTTTTCAGAGTTAAAAAAAAATCTATCACCTACAAATCTAAATAATGGCTTAGTAGCTTGGAGGATACAGCATTTTGCATTTTTTAAAGTATTTTGCTGAAACTATTAATCTAGTTTCTGATAGATAAATCACTGCTATCTCCTACTCTATTACTCCATAAAGAAATCCAAGTAAGATGGTAATGCTTAGAATAAGAAAGGAAATGGGCCCCAAACAGTGGGCTAAAGGATGAATAGGATTTCACTTGTATGGCTTATCTGAAGGTTTGTTTTATAAGGCCTGTAAACTGTTGCTTAGAAATTATATGCAGATTACTTAAAGTTAAAGCTGTTATTATTCCAATAATGTCATGCATTTTAAAATTTTTATTTCCTTTTATTTGGGGAGGGGGTTTGGGGTAGGCAAAGCTCTTAGGTGATTTTGCCACATACCACACCAACAAAAACAAAAACAAAAAACCAGGTAGAAAAAACGAAACCAAATATTTGCCACCAAAACAAGCTGATAAAACTGCTAAAGAGAGGAAAAGAAAGGGAGAAGGAAAGGCAGAAAGGAATGAGAAAATGGAAAAGATAATGTAATAGCAATACATTTTTTTAAGGGAAATGAATATTGATAGAATAGCAAGCAAATCAGATAGGGGAGGGATCCATGGCTGCTAATGGGAAGTTGCAGAAAATGCAGAGAGTGCTAAATTGAAATGTAGCAAAAAAACCCTTTCCTAAGCACACACAGCAACAGGGAGTTCCAGTGGAGTGAATGTATAGGCACTGAAGGAAATTAAAGAAATCAGAGGGATCTTTGTAGAACAATTTAGTCTTAATCTAAGATTAATCTCCAACTGGATATTAATGTTGTGGGAGGGGGTGTGAAAGGGGAGGAATCTTCTGTATCCAATGGAACATCTATGTGACTGTACTACAGCAGACTGACAGGCTTCAGCAAGCCATGGGACTGACCTATAGAGAGGTCCCTCCTGCTGTCAGTCATCTGGGGAGGAGGTGTATCCACACAAGGAAATGAGAAGAGAAAAAGGCTCAGGTAAATGGAGAACATGAGAGGTAACAAGTCCTAGGTGGATGGAAGAGAACTTAAACAAAAAAAAACTACCTGTTGAACAATACACGTTCACTGGATAAACCAAGAAAAATAACCCTTGCAATTTCTCTACTTATGTCCCCCACAATAGTTATATCTTTGTACTAATTTCAGCTTTTGAATCTTAAGTCGCTTATAAACAGCACAGATTTTCTTGTGACTTGGTCTCTAAATTCTCACCATCTAAGATTATTTTCAGTAGAGTTTAGTTTGATCCTTTATACTTATTACTGATAGCTTATGTTTTACCTTAAAAACACACCTTCTTTTATGCTATTATGCTTCCTTGCTGTCTTCTTTTTTTCTTTAACTGCTGTTTTGGTCACGTTTTCTTTGCACTTTTCTCTTCCTTTAGGGACTTACTTATAGATATGCCAAATATTTGCAAATTAAATTCAGCAGGGTATTAGTCAAATATTCTTCTAGGAATACAAGGAGCATTCCAAAAAACAATTCTATTAATGTAATTCATCATACTGACAGGTTAAAAAAGAAAAACTTCATGTAGGAAAACTTTAATAGAAAAGGTTTATTGGATAAAATTAAAAATTCATTTCCTGAGGCTCTTTAATAAAGAACATGATGTGTCTGTATAGCAAAGGCCATTATCAGAAATCAACAGCAAACATCACGTTCAGTGGTGAAACAGGAGAGGTATTCTCATTCAAGTCTGAAACAAGCGGGAATTTGGTGTATGATAAAGATACCATTTCAAAAATGCGGTGAGAGGGCGGAGCACAGACAGAGTTCAGGGCAGTGAAACGATTTGTACAATACTGTAACAGTGGATACATGTCATTATACATTTATCAAAAGTCACAGAATGTACAACAGAAAGAGTGAACCCGAACGTAGACTGTGGTTAGTAACGTAACAATGTTGGCTCATCAGTTCTAACAAATGCACTCTACTAATGCAAGATGTTACTAACAGGGGAAACTGTGGGGATGGGGCAGCTGGAAACCTTGTACCTTCTGCACAAATTTTTGGAAATCTAAAACTGCTCTAAAAAATTAAAGTCTATTAATTTAAAAATGTAGTGAGAGATCAGATAATTGAAAAATAGTATTGGGATAGCTGCTATACTTTTAGGGGAAACATTAGATTTCTGGCTCTTGTTGCATTCCTTCTTCCTCCGGGGACGGGAAGCACTGGGGAGGAAGTTTCAGTTCTTTTCTGAGCCTGTCACCTGTGGAAGAGTGACTGCAGGATAGACAAGGGCAGGGCAGTCGTCACACAGAGCCAGGTCTCCTGGCTCACTCCTCTTCCATGAATCTGCCCCAAAAGTGGAATCTTACTTCTTGAGGCAGCCTTGCTCCTGAGGCAGGAGAGGACCACCCATTACTCAAGCTGCTCTGCCTCAGACTGGTGGGTAAATTTAGTTCATGGGAGAAAGAAGAGGAAGCCCAGTTTTATGCTTGGGTCAAAGCCATGTTCTCCAGTCTGTCACCATTAATTTAGCTGTCTTCTGTGGCTACTTCTCAAATGTTTAGAACCATCAGTGGAAGAGAGTTTCTCAAATCCATACGCAGAGATGATCAAAGCACCACGGAGGGAGACAGACATTTTGGTGGTGCTTTAGTGCCTTCGAGTGTTAGAAGCTTTTGTGGAAAGAGATCCTTTGTCAGGAAGGCCATCAAGACAGGCAAGCATTTTAGGCATGTCTTGGTGGAATGGCCTTTTGCTCTCTTTACGAGTTTGTCAGAAAGAATCTCAAAAGGCAGCTAGGTTCCCTGTAAGCTCCACAGCACTGTATGAGGTTCTAGCGTTTAACACCATGTGCTGGCATTAGGTGGAGGCGTGCAATCAGCTGTCCCAAATTCTACTCTTCAGTGTATCCCAAGGAGAAGACTGAGGAATGACTAACCTTTGGGTTTATGTAGCTTGGCAACAGGTTCTGCATTCAGTCCCTCCCAGTGTAATTTCAAGTTGGTCCTGAGTCTAAATACCCGAGCAAGCTGTAGATTCACCTATAGTTGGGTGGTGGATTTGAATGACTAAAAAAATAAAGGGAAATGGAGCCCTAATTTATATGGGGGCAAATTATCTTCTTGACTGGAGATACTATAAAAGTCTCAACAAAGCCATAATAAACCCAAAGGCTAAGAGAAATACTTAAAAAGCCTCTTTAGGAATCATGTTTACTCTGAAAAGCAAGATAAACAGCATTAGATTTAAATGTACATATAACTGCAAAAAGGCAAGTGGAAAAGTGGAAGAAAAACAAAGGAAGACACCCGGATTAATAGAGGAAAAAGGGATATTTCCTTTTTTAAGGGAAACACAGGATAAATTAGGCTAAACAGCTTTAAAGGGAAAGGAGATACACTTTAGTATAACTGCTCTTTAATGATGGAGCTAGGAAAGAGTTATTTTTGTATTTATTCAAGAAAGGTGATAAGGATCAAAGAAATATAATAGAAGAATTCAGGAATAAATTAAAACAGTTCTCCCAGAAAAAGCCTGGACCTGGGAAGCTTTTGAAGGTTAAAGCTAAAGATAAGAAATCACAAACATTACTAATGAGAGGGCTGCCCTTAGAGACTGGGGCAGTTACAACAGGCGATTACGGTAAGTCGAGATAGATTTGAAAGGGTAAAAGGAAGATCAGCAACACAGCATTTTACGAATTTATTAAGTAATTTACAAGGTGATACGGGTGGGAAGACAGGAATGGAACATGCCTGGGAAGTCTGTGGAAATAAGACTTTAAGGGAGAGTACCAGGTTACATTAAAGGGAAGCCAAGTAACTCAGACATAGTCCAGGCCAAAGTTCGCTGCAGGACTTCCCCATAACCAGAATTACCTAACTGGGGATGGTGAAGGCTGGCAGTAAGTGAATCAGTCCTGAACACACAGACCTCTTATTTTCTACTATGGCAAAGTCTGTAAGAAAGGCACCAGGGGAGAAGCAGTTAGCAAGCAAACACCTGAGCCCAAAATGAAAAGCAAAGGAAAAGGAAGGAAGGTACTCTGATCTAAACAATGTTACCTCTACAGGATACAGAAAGGAAAAGTATTCAATTTAAACATGTTAACAATTCACTTGGGGCTGTCAGAAAGGAACAAAGGAATATAGGCCATTTTGACACAAATAGGTAACAGAAAGGAATGTGTCTGCTATCACTAAGTTTCCAAGGTTTGGAAAACTCAGATAATGAGGAAAAACAAGGTTTTGAAGAGCACACAGTAAAGGCCATATTGGTCCCTATGGGGAACACAGGCCTTTCAGCCATCTGTTAGCGGTCATTCTCCAGGTAAGACAGATGGAAGGGAAAAAAGAAAAGACCCCTCCAAGAGACAGCATTAACCGATACAAGGATCGTAACAGCAAGATGGGATCATAACGGGGACACCAATGTGCAGAACCACCAGAAGGGCCAGAACTGGAGAGAATGCACGGGCACGAATGCTGTTTGTGCCCATGACACAGGTCACTCTTCTCTCAAAAGGGGGGGCAGGTTTTGTCACTAGACAGAAATCAATCCTTTTAGCCCTGGGTAGCCAGGAACACAAGATTTAAAAAAGAAATAAAAATTAAACTTTAAATGTGTAGGATGGACAACAGGGAATAGCGGGAAACTCTAGGAGACCTTGGCAGCTGAGTAAATCTCATTGGCAAACGTCTAACATTTTGTCCAAGAAAAACAATGTGTCTTATGCCACTGAAACATTATTATGCACGAATGAAATTCCTTCTCTATATGGTGAACACAGTGTCTCTATTAGCTGTTGTTAAGTGATTCCTCCCAGCTGAGCTCAGTCTCAGAGCCTGTCATTACAGACAGTGACAGACTTGCAACCTGTCAAAACCAAAAGCCAAGATTTTCTTAAGTTTTCTTTGAAAACCCTCTGTTCCTTCGGAAACTGAAGTTTCTGTTCTGTTTTTGGCTGGGAACAATGATGTGGGTTAGGACTGTATGATAACGTGTCAACAGCTGCACTATTTATTATAGAGATGGGAGATTTGCTTGGCTCTTTTCAGGTCTGTGGAGGTGGGGATGATGCTGTGCTAATTTTAAAAGTTCCAGAGTCCCTTTGACGTGCAAAAAGCCATGTGGCACTGACTACTTTGAAGTTGGAGAAACGCAGCTCTGGAGGTATTAATTAAATCTGTTCCAGTGGCAGACAGTCCACGCTGCAGCTGCTGAAGGAGCTCTCCTGCTACCCACACACTTACGCAGATGCCTTACTGCTGGGGCTGAGCAGTGTATGAAACTGGGAGAGCAGACATTTGCAATTCAATTGCTTTCATTTGAATTTACATTAGGGAGATCACAGATGTGGTAATTTAATAAGAAGGTTCATAAAAGTCAAATTTGGGAGATTTTATGTTGCTGGTATGGAATTAGATGAAGTGCTTTCAGCTGTCATGTGATTTACTGCAGACAATCTGGAACACTATGAATGATAACTTGAGGAGAATTTGAGATGGGAAATGGAAGTGAACTTCCAGTCTGGAGTTAATTTAATAGATGACTGTCCATTTCGAAGCTTTCTGGAGTAAGAACTTAAACAGCCTCCTAAACGGGTCTTCAGAGGATACACAAAAGAACAGTCACTGCCAGAGGATGCCTTATCAGCACTGAAGATAGAACAACACTTTCTTTCTGAAGACAGACAACCTAAAAGGCAAAGCAGACTTGGAGATAAGAACTTACAGTGGCTTGGTCCAGCTAACTTCTGTTGGGAGTGGGGCGGGACTTTGGTGTCTGAACTCTCCCAACAAGGGAGTTTATATGAAGATCAACGTCCAAATGAGACACAATGGAACATACCATTGACAGGTGGGCCAGTACTTGGTAATCCCCCATGTGCAGTGCTTCGCTAATGAAATAACGCTGGAAAACTGGACGTTGCTTGAGAAGCCCATGTATAGTTTTTTCTCTTCACCTCTGCACACCCCAATAATCTACATTTTGGAATCTGTATATATTTTTTTGTCCTACAGGGGAATAAAAAGATGGCTGGGCTCAAATCTAGTTTAGAGTTTGCCATAAAACACATGTTACGGTCCTGCGTAAGTGGAGGTATGCGGGTCTCAACAGTTACCTCGTCGTTAACAAAACAGCAATGTCTTAGGCCCTGACCTAGATTAGAATCTCTCTCTCTCTCTCTCTTTCACACACACACACACACACACACACACACGTACGCACGCACGCACGCGCGCATTGGGCAAAATTAGGAAGGGAGATTTGAGCTCGAGACCTCATTTCCTCTTCTTTGAGTGAGGAAGGTTAGACATATTCTCCCCTCCCCACTCTCAGTCCCTTTGCCGTCTGCTCCCAACACCACACATAGATGGAAACAGATACAGATACACACACAGTACACTCTCCTTTCAAGGAGAAGATGTATCAGTAGTTTTCAGACTTTTCTTTAAGCAGCAGAATCCATTTTCAATGATCTTATTTCATATAATTCGTATAGACAGAATGGTCTCTGCAGCCAGAACTAGCCTGGCAATGGAGGGACAGAAGAGGTTCCTCTTACTATTATGCTTAATGATTCACTTAAAAAAAACTGGTTTTGATCTCAGCAATTAGTCTTTCTGGAGGTAGAAGTAACTCAAATGTCCATAATGATAGAATGGATAAATTGTGGTATATTTATACAATGGAATACTATATACGAGGTCTGTCTGGAAAAAGTTCAGCTATTGTTAATATAATGAGAATGGTTTGCACGACATTGATGTAACCTGGCAGCCAAGGAGAGTGGACTGGAATGAGCATATGTGAACAATGATGACTTCACTGTACTGGTCAGTGGGAGTGGTAGACACCAATGAGTGAGCATGTGTACTGTGTGGCCATCACATTCAAAATGACTGAGTGAGTAGAGCAACAAATCTGCATCAAATTTTGTGTTAAGCTTGAATATTCCTCCATGGAAACTATTTAGATAATTCAGAAGGCTGAAGATATGAGCAACTGGTGATTGGCACCTTCACCAGGACAATGCGCCTGCTCATGCATCACATCGCATGCAGAGTTGTCTCATGAAACATCAAATCACCCAGGTGACCTAGCCTCCTCTACAACCCAGATTTGGTACCCTGCAACTTCTCTGGCTTTTCCCAAAACTAAAATCACTGTTGAAAGGAAAGAGATTTCAGATCATTGATTAGATTCAGGAAAATATGACGGAGCAGCTCATGGTGATTGGGAGAACTCTGTGAGGTCCCAAGGTGTGTGCTTTGAAAGGGACTGAGGCATCATTGTCCTATGTACAATGTTTCTTGTATCTTCTTCAATAAATGTCTCTATTTTTCATATTACATGGTTGGATACCTTCTGGACAGACATCCTACAATGAGGATGAACTAGAGCTAAACAAAACAACATAGATAAATCTCACAAACATACTGTAGTCTTTAAAAAAAAACTAAGACACAGGAGTATTTTCAAAAATTGTTATTCAATTACAGTTGTCTTTTTTCCTCATTGCCTACCCCCTGCTTCTGCACCCCGGTGTCCATGCGCATGGGTCCTATATACATGTTTCTTGACTTGACCCTTCCCCTTCTTTCCCCTGTAATCCCCCTTCCCCTCCCCTCCGGTCAGTGCCAGTTTGTTCTTTATTTCCATGTCTCTGCTTTTATTTTGCTTATTTGTTTGTTTTGTTGATTTGGTTCCACTTATAGGTGACATCATATGGTATTTGCCTTTCACTACTTGGCTTATTTCACTTAGCATAGTATTCTCCAGTTCCATCCATGCTATTGTGAAGGGCAGGAGTTCTTTCTTTCTGCTGTGTAGTATTCCACTGTGTAAATGTACCAGTACTTTGATCCACTCATTTACTGATAGGCTGTTCCCAGCACTTGGCTACTGTAAATAATGCTGCTCTGAACATTGGGGTGCATAGGTTCTTTTGAATTGGCGTTTCAGGGTCCTTAGGGTATAATCCCAGCAGTGGAATTGCCAGGTCAAAAGGCAGTTCCATTTTTAGTTTTCGGAGGAAGTTCCATACTGTTTTCCACAGTGGCTGCACCAGTCTGCGTTCCCACCAGCAGTGCACTGGGGTTCCCTTTTCTCCGCATCCTCTCCAACACTTGTTTGTTGATTTGCTTATGATGGCCATTCTGACCGGTGTGAGATGGTATCTCATTGTGGTTTTAATTTGCATCTCTCTGATGGCTAGTGATGCTGAGTATCCTTTCATAGGTCTCTGGGCCTTCTGTATATCCTCTTTGGAGAAGTGTCTGTTCAGGTCTTTGCCCATTTTTTAATTGCATTGTCTGTCTTCCTGGAATGGAGTCATGTGAGTTCTTTGTATATTTTGGAGATCAAATCCTTGTACAGGGTATCATTGGCAAACATGTTTTCCCATACAGTTGGTTCCCTTTTCATTTGGTTGATGTTTTCTTTAGCTATGCAGAAGCTTTTTAATTTGATGTAGTTCCATTTGTTTATTCTTTCCTTTATATCCCTTGCCCTACGAGATGTATAGGTGAAAATATTGCTGCATGGGATATCTGAAATTTCCCTGCCTATGTTCTTCTCTAGGACTTTTATGGTGTCACGACTTACTTTGAAGTCTTTTATCCATCTTGAGTTTATTTTTATGTATAATGTAAGTTGGTGGCCTAGTTTCATTTTTTTGCATGTACTTGTCCAATTTCCCAGCACCATTTATTAAAAAGCTATTTTCCCTCCATTTTATGCTCCTGCCCCCTTTATTAAATATTAATTGACCATAGAAATATGGGTTTATTTCTGGGCTCTCTATTCTGTTCCATTGATCTATGTGTCTGTTCTTATACCAGTACCATACTGTTTTGATTACAGTGGCCTTGTAATATAGTTTGATGTCAGGTATTGCAATCCCTCTGGCTTTGTTCTTTTTTCTTAAAATTGCTGAGGCTATTCAGGGTCGTTTATGGTTCCATATAAATTTTTGAAATATTTATTCTATATCTGTGAAAAATGTCATTGGTATTTTAATAGGGTTTGCATTGGATCTGTAGATTGTTTGGGGTAGTATGGGCATTTTAATGATGTTAATTCTTCCAATCCATGAACATGGTATATGCTTCCATTTATTTGTGTCTTCCTTAATTTCTTTCTTCAGTGTTCTGTACTTTTCTGAGTACAGGTCTTTTACCTCCTTGGTTAAGTTTATTCCTAGGTATTTTCTTTTCTTGTTGCTAAAATAAATTTTTTTAAAACTTAGGGATTTTTACCCCTAATTTTTATTTCTGATATTTCATTGTTAGTGTACAAATATGTCTTCGATTTCTGAATATTGATTCTGTAGCCTGCTGTTTTTGCCAAGTTCACTTATTAGGTCAGTAGTTTTTTTGTGGAGTCTTTAGGGTTTTCTATGTACACTATCATGTCATCTGCAAACAATGACAGTTTTACTTCCTCCTTTCCAATTTGGATACCTTTTACTTCTTTTCCTTGTCTGATTGCTATAGCTAGGACTTCCAATAAAATGTTGAATAGAAGAGATGAAAGGGGACACCCTTGTCTTGTTCCTGATCTTAGGTGGCAAGCTTTTAGTTTTTTCCTGTTGAGTATGTTAGCTGTAGGTTTCTTGTATATGGCCTTTATTATGCTGAGGGATGCCCCCTCTACTCCCACTTTGCTGAGTGTTATCATAAGTGGGTGCTGTATTTTATCAAATGCTTTTTTGGCATACTGATACGATCATGTGACATTTTTTGCCTTTCATTTTGTTAATGTGATGTATTACATTTATTGATTTGCATATGTTGTACTATCCTTGCAGCCCTGGGATGAATCCCACTTGATCATGGTGTGTGATCTTTTTAATGAATTGCTGGATCCCGTTTGCCAATATTTTATTGAGGATTTTAGCATCTATGTTCATCAGTGATATTGGCCTGTAGTCTTTTTTCTTTGTTGTGTCTTTATCTGACTTTGGAATTAGGGTAATACTGGCTTTCTAAAAAGAGTTTGTGCCCTGGCTGGTGTGGCTCAGTGGATTGAGTGCCAACCACGAACTAAAGGTCGCTGGTTCCATTCACAGTCTAGGACACATGTCTGGGTTGCAGGCCAGGTCCCCAGTAGGGGGTGCACAAAAAGCAACCACACACTGATGTTTCTCTCCTTCTCTTTCTCCCTCCCTTCTCCTACCTAAAAATAAATAAATAAAATCTTAAGAAAAAAAGAGTTTGGGAGTCTTCTCTTTTTGGATTTTTTGGAATAGTTTGAGAAGGATCAGGGTAAGCTCTTCCCTAAATGTTTGGTAAAATTCTCCTGTGAAGCCATCCAGTCCAGGGCTTTTGTGTGCCAGGAGTTTTTTGATAATTGCTTCAATTTCACTAGCTGTTACTGGTCTATTCAAGCTTTCTGCTTCTTGACTCAGTTTTGGAGAATTATGTTTCTAGAAATTTGTCCATTTCACCCAGGTTTTCAAATCTCTTGGCATATAGTTGTTCGTAAGAACTCCTACATAGTTGTAATTTCTTAAATTCCTTTGTATTTCTATGGTATCAGTTGCAATTTCTCCCATTTTTTTTCTGATTTTATTTATTTGGGTCCTCTCTTTTTCTTGATGAGTCTCATTAAAGGCTTTCCAATTTTGTTTATCTTTTCAAAGAACCAGCTCCTGGCTTTGTTGATCCTTTGAATTGTTCTTTTAGTCTGTATGTCATTTATTCTGCTATGATCTTGATTATTTCCTTCCTCCTACTCGCTCTGGGCTTTGTTTGTTGTTGTTCCTCCAGTTCTTGTAGATACAGGGTTAGGTTGTCTATTTGACATTTTTCTGTCTTTTTTAGGTAGGGCTATATTGGTGTGAACTTCCTTCTCAGGACTGCCTTTGCTGTATCCCATAGGTTCTGGGCTGATGTGTGTTCATTTTCATTTGTTTCCAGAAACTTTTTGATTTCTTTCTTGATCTCATTGCTAACCCATTCTTTGTTTAATAACATGCTATTCAGTCTCCATAGATTTGATTGTTTTTGAGTTTTCTCCTTGAGTTTGGTTTCTAGTTTCAAGCCATTGTGATCTGAGAAAATGCTTGATATGATTTTAATTTTCTTGAATTTGTTGATGCTTGTTTTGTGTTCTATCATGTGGTCTATCTTTGAAAATGTTCCATGTTCATTTGAAAAGAATGTCTATTTTGCTTCTTTGGGGTAAAAGGTTCTGTATATACATTTGGCATTTTAATTATGATATGTCTTAGAGTAGGCCTCTTTGGGTTCATCTCGATTGGGACCCTCTGTGCTTCCTGAACTTGCATGACTTTTCCCCTCACCAAGTTAGGGAAGTCTTCTGTCATTATTTTTTCAAATAGGTTTTCTACCCTTTGCTCCTTTTCTTCTCCTTCTGATATTCCTATGATGTGAATGTTGTTACATTTCATGTTGTCCTTAAGTTCCCTTAAATTATCCTCTTTCTTTTTTCCTTTTGTTGCTCTGCCTGGGTATTTTTTTTCTACCTTGTCTTCAGGTTCACTGATTTAGTCCTCTGCTTCATCCAGCCTGATTTGAATTCCTTCCAGTTTATTTTTCATTTCAGATATTGCATTCTTCATTTCTTCCTGGTTTTTTTTTTTTTTTTAATAGCAGAAAGAGAGAGAGGGAGCTGATTTATTAAGTGATAGTATACTCCACAGAACATGGGAGTGGGCCAACTCTGAGCAGATATTGACCCCCGGGTCTTGTTTACAGTTTGTTTCCTTTTTCATGCTGCTGAGTTCCCACCCAGTTCCTTGTAGTTGTCACTGAGTTACTTGCGTATCCTTATAACAATTTTTTTTGAATTCTATGTCTGATAAACTGTCTCAGTCTCATTTACCTCTTTTTTCTGGGGATTCCTCCATTCCCTTCAATGGGGTGTTCTTTGTCTCCCCATTTCTGGTGACTTTTTGTCTGTTTCTGCATCTCAGGATGCTCTGCTTCACCTGCCTGTCTTTGCAGGGTGGACTGCTGTGGTAGGGGCTCTGTGAGACTCAGAGGTGCAATCTCGTTGCTCCTGATCTGGATGCTCTAGGGCTGCCCTTTATCAGTTTGTGTGGGCTCTCCTGTTGCATTTGGTTTTTGCTTGTTGGTGGCTCATTGGCTGGTGCGTGCTCCCCTCCAGGTAGCTGACTGGTAGTCACAACTCCTGCCACATCTTGTGTGCTGTTGTACAGGTGTTGGTTAACAAAGCTATATTGCCAGAAAACCAAACCTATGCCAGCAACAACAACAAAAAACAAACCCCAAAACAAAACCCTACCACATCAAAAACATCAACAGCAACTGAGCAAAGATTAATAAAGATGCAGAGAGATTAAGAATGCAGTAAGATAGGAAAGAGGAATATGAGATGACTAAAAGAAGGAAAAATGATTTTGAGTGGGAAGATGGAGGAGAAATAGCAAGAGTAAGGAACAGAAATGAGGCAAAGGAAGGGAGAGAATAAGTTTTAAAATGTAAGTAAAACAGGGAAGGGCGATGGTGTAAATGGGATAAGAGAAGGGAAGCATGTACTATAAGGTTTGAAGTAAAATTTAGAAAGTATTGAACCAATGGGAACAAAATTTCAGAAAAACCACAGCAGGGTCAATAACAATGACAGCTGAGTGAAGATTAATAAAAGGTGGAAAGGGAACAAGATACAGAAGAGAAAAGTGAATATGAGATGTCTACAGTAAAGAAACATGACTTTGAGAGGATGGGGGAGAAAAACTAATCAGAGTAAGGAATTGAACCCAGGCTAAGAAAGGGAAAAATATTAAAATAAATTCCTAACTCAACTGATCAAGGGCAGGGGGAAGGCAAAATGAAGTAAGACGGGGGGAGAGGGGGAGTATCCTATGGGATTTAAAGTACAAACAGATAGTGAACAAACAGGAATTCTACTGGAGAAGAATAGCAATAACCGTGATATGCTCACCCAACTAGCCACAATTTATAAAGGAGGAAAGCAAATAAGACTATTTTAAGAGAGGGAAAAGAATGTGAACTGACTTAAGGAAGGTAGAATGCTTTTGGAAGATTAGATGGAGGAAAAGTAGTAAGGGTAAGGAACAGGAACATGGCATAGCATGGGAGAAAATAAAGTTTACAGCAACAATAAGAAAGGTCAGGGAAAAGGCAAAATGGAGTAAGACCAGGGAAGGGTGAAGTGGGATTTGAAATAACAATAATATGAAAAATATATATTATCTAAAGAAAAAATAAAAAATAAAAGACCAAGAGCAGTGAGTTGGTTGGAATGCAATTGAAGCAAAAAAAGAAGTATTAAAAGGCTATGTGAAAAGAACAAAAGAAGAAAGAAAAAAACATTTGAGTTCTGAGGAAAAAGCAAGGTGAAATTTGTCTCAGTTGTTGGTGTTCACCTTCTGACTTATTTCTGGATGTGTGTCTGGTTTTTGTATCAGCTCAAGGTCCAGGGGTGGGTTGTCCGACTTCTGGCAACACCACCTGAAGGTCCTTCACCTGCCCCTAGAGGGAGCTTCTGTTGCGCTGGAGAGGGTGGGGCCTCTGTCTCCCCTGGGAGGCACTGTTCAGTCTTCTGGGAAACTTGTGGGTGCATTTCCCTGTCCCTACCCCTCCCATCTTAGTCTGTCCCAGTTTATTTCCAATAATGTATAGTTTCTGATTAAATAACTGTCTGTTTCACGGTGGAGGGGGGACCATCTGTGTTGGTGTAGACGGCAGCTCTGTGTGCAAGCTGAGGCTGGGCAGTGCCCTGCTTTCCCTTTGCTGTATACTTTCTGAACTTCTTTGCTGGCCTCAGTGAAATAGGGCCTTAGGACCCAGTGTAAAACTTTGTCTCCCGGTGAGGAGTTCAAAATGGGCCCATTGAGGTGTTAGTCTTGCTGTCTTAGTCTTTTGAAGTGACCCCTGCAGTGTTGTTAAGGCTGCCCAGCTGGTTTTGCAGATCTCCCCTGCTCCTGCAGGAGGTGGGTGGGGGCTGGGCTCAACCTTCCCTTCCTGGAGGTTCCACCAAGGATGGGGGCCCAGTCTGGCCTCAAATAATCTCAGGTGCACAGTTTCCAGCCCACTGCCCTCATAGCACATTGCGGCTTGCGCTCTCTACTGTGCGCTGCTGCGCAGGGCTGGAGCCAAGAAACCACCTCACTTTGCACCCCTTTGGTCAAACTGCCCATCTGTACTGAGTGGGAGCAAATTGTGCCCACAATCCTCCCTTCTTGTTGGCAGGGCAGCTGCATGGGCAGGGTCCCTGCCCATCATGCCTCAGCTCCCCTTTTTAGAAAAGTGTCTCTGGTGCTCCCTATGCAGCACCAAGCTTCTGCCCAGCTTTCCACACACTCCACCTCTCCAAAAAGTCAGGAGTCTATCACTGGCGCAGGCTTCCCTCTCCACTAGATCCAGGTGCAGACAGCATCTCTCTGGCACTCTCCCGGTTGGCAGCTGCCACTAAAGCCACAACTAGCGTGTGCCACTAGGGGGTGGGGGTGGGGTGTGTGTGTGTGTGTGTGTGTAGCCTGGTTCTCTCTGAGGACTCTGTGTTTCCAAGTTGCTCCTGGCCAGGTCTGGGGATTCCCTCCGTGAGAAGACGGAGCTGCTAGGCTGCTATCCCTGACCAAGCTCTCCATAGATGCAGGTGACTGGCTGTAGACAGCTGTGGATTTGGGGGACTTTCCCCATCCACCTACAAAACCTCCTTACCAACTGTTTTGAAGCATTTGCTGTACTTTTTGGCTTCCAAACCTCATATCAGCTAAGATTCTGTTGACTGTTTACTTTGTTTACTTGGAAGATCAGCTAAGTGTCCGAACTGCGTGCAAGAGCAAGTGTACTTGGCTCCCACCTACTTGGCCGCCATCTTCTCCTCTTGACACAAGAGTATTTACTGTGTGATTCCATTTACATAAGTTCAAAAAAGTTTAAAATAATCTACGGTTCTAGAAGAATAATGGTTACCTTTGAGGGGTAGTTACCAAGAAGGACATAAGGAAGGACCTCTGGTGTATTAGTCACGTTCTGTTTCTTGGTGGTGGTGCTGTGGTCACTCTGTAACAATTCACTGAACTGCATGTTTATGATTTGTATCCTTTGACATGAATACTTCATTAAAAACAAAATGCTGGAAATGACTGAAAGGGTGATGGAAGAAAAGGCTCCATAGGAAGCTGAGGCTAAAACAAAACAAAAAATAAAAAAAATAAAAAAAGAAGAAGAAGGAGACGCTGAGCCCTGATCAGTGTGGCTCAGTTGGTTGGGTATTGTCCCACAAAGCGAAAGGTTGCTGGTTTGATTCCTGGTCAGGGCATATGCTTGGGTTGAGGGTTTGGTCCCTGGTCAGGGCACGTCTGGGAGGCAACCGATTGATGTTCCTCTCTCACATCGAAGTTTCTCTTCCTCTCTCCTTTCTTTCCCCTCTTACTAAAAATAAATACAATCTTTAAAGAAGCTGAACTGCTGGTTCTGCAAACCCCCTTTCACCACTACGTATAGGATTGGCTGCTGTGTTACAGAAAGATGAAATGACCTAAATCATATTATTCAAAAACTCACAAAATTAATTCATGGCACAGCAGGGATTGGAATTCAGGTTTCCTGATTTCACAGTGTCCTCAAATGCTTGTAGAAATGTTTCTGGGTATATATAGAGGAATCTATGTCATTCAGGTACTCATTATCCTGATCCCCAAAGTAACGAGGTCATTAGGAGAAGCAAAATTAGTCATTATACAAAAGTATTTATGAGAAGAAAAGAAGACATAAAATTGGTCCTCACTCAAACATTCCCCTCCTGGCTCAGACCAGCTTCCATTTCTGCCAATTCCCATCAACTGCCCTTGTCAGTCATTCTTGGTGAGTCTCTCCAGTGTTATGATGTTGAACAGAATAATACAAGTATAACATAAATCAACTGCAAAGTGAGCCTACACACCTGAGAAAAGATGCAGGGTTCCATGAAGCTGGTAAAAGTGCTATTGGAGAACTGCTGGGCTTACATGCAAAGCCATTGACAAAAGGAGAATCCAGCAGATTAAGGTCAGTTAATTGTGGGAGAGATGCCACCCAGCATCCATTTCCCTCCCCACTTAGTGAGACAGTCCTGATTTTTCAGTAATTGTATTTCTACTTTGATGGTAAATAAAGAGATTAATATAGTCTAAAGCTAGGTTTAAGGAATGGATATAAATGAATTTTTAAACCTAAAGAGCTAAATTATAGGGTCTCACAGATCCCCTCCTCCTCAAGTGAACATTTGATGCTGCAACCCAGCTGCACCTTGTCTGTGTAAGAAATGAGATGCTGCTTTACAGTGCTATAGTCCATGGATGAAAACACATTATTTGGGGCAATGGGAAGTTGCTGGAAACAAATCAGAGCACTGGTGAACTGTGTTTAACTACCTTTTCCAGGCAGACACTAGTTAAACGCACCAGTCAGTGGTGCTGTAAATATAAAAACGTTTGCATGAAAGGAACATGAATGTGTACATAAAAAGAGATATGTAAAAGTAAGATACACAAAATATTGAATTCAGGCAGTCACAGCTACTCCAGCACAAAGGCCAGGAAAGATGTGAAGGCATTCCCACAGATATCTACCGCATTCATGCACCATGCCAGGATTTGATGACAAAGACAAGATCCCATCAGTCAGAATTCGCTTACAGAAGCCAAAGCCAGTATCTTCATAAAGATCTTAAATGCCTCTACTATCATCCACATTCCTGTCGGAACCACTAGATAAGCGCACTAGGTTCTGCAGTTACTCGTACAACCTGCTTTGTCCCCTTGAAAAACAGGCGCACTATCACAAGACCAGAGCATTCCTACAAATCTCCTTAGACTCGTGTTTTCTATCCATGACGTTTACAGAATTCAGAAGTAACCAAGTAACTTTCCTTGATGCTTTATTGGCATAAGACGTTATGGATTTAAAAATAATAAAGCCTCTCTAGTTTACACTCTCCGGCATTATTAAAATTCGTTCTTTTCATAACCCACCTTTCGCCAATGGCGTGACGATTCTCATTAGAACAAAGAGCTCCTCGTCCCAGCAGAGGCGCACAGTGCCCTTAAAGACTGCACGGCGCGTACCGACGGCTGTTTTCTGTTCTAAATTAACACGTACCGGAGGGCACCGCAACTTGCTCCACCCAGGTACCACGGAAGGGGGCGGGCACCCTTATTTGAAAGGAGCTGATCTCTGGCCAAGCAATGCTTCTCCCCTCCTGGGGGGCTTCGGCTTGGCCTGTGCCAGTGGGTTTCCTCGCACAGATCTCCCAACGCCTTACCCGCCTCTCCAATGGAGGGATCCTCGCCGCACAAAGGGATAACTAGGGCAGAGCTCTTATACAAGCGATACCGACGCCGAATGCCGGCCCGAGGAGTCTCCCGCGAGTCTGACTTGGGAGTCACAGCATCGACAGACGAGAGAACACTTTTGCTCGACAAACAATTTAAAGCGACCCTCTACTAACAGGAGCTTTGCTAGCGTGCAAAAATGGGAAGACAGTGGAAGAAGAGGGTCTCGATCCACAGGGCGCGAATTTCAGGCCAGGGAGCAAGGGGCCCGAATCCCGATCACCTTCCCCCCTGCAGTCGGTCACACCCACCCCGGCGATACCTGTTTCCGCATGTTATTCATGACACCCATGAAGCCTGCCAACAATTTAGCTTCTTCTCGAGCAGCGAGTTTCTTCTCGGTCTTCTTCTTGCAGCTTTTCTCCACTCCGGAGGATGCCATCCTCCGTCGGGTCGGTTCACACCCGGGGCTCGCCGGGCTGGGCGAGGGGCTGCACCCCCCCGGACGCGCTGGAGCTTCGGTTCAGCAAGCACCACGGCTGGGATTGCGGCTGCAGCGCCCCGCTCCCGAGCGCGCGGGCGGCAGAGGCGCGGCCGCTGCGGGAGCACGAGGCCTGGAGGACCCCCAGGAGCTCGCCGAGAGGCAGTGTCGCGGGGTCGGCTACATCCCCGGTAGAACCGGAGCCGGGCGGAGGAGCTTGCGCACTGCGCCGGAGGGGGCGGGGGCGCTTTGAAGGGAGCACGGGGCGGGGCCCATCGTCACAACGGCGCGCCGCCCGGCGCCACGCAACGCGGGCGCCGCGGTTGCCTCGGTGCGCGCCGCGGCCGGATGTTTGGGGTTCCAGCTGCCCAAGGGCTGCGTTCCTTTCCCATCGTCCGAGACGGATTTTCCAAAGTTAGGTTACGTGGCGAGGGCATCTGTTTTTGGCTAATTGGGCGGTTGAATACATGAAAGTGTCTCCCGTTAGTGTTATCTGCGTAGGAACAGGGGTGGTGTTTTCTTCACTATCGGATTGGAATGTCGTAGGCACTCAATAAATATCACATACTGCAAGTTAAAGACTTATTACGTGGAACCCGAGATCTGTTTGTTTGGGATTCATAAAGCAAGAGCACACAGCCCCGCGGATGTCTCCTTGACGCGGGTTGCTTGACTGCTTAGGCCGGTTTTTTCTCTCATCAGTGTTTTAAACTGAGGTCAGGTGTGGGCTCCAGCGATCAGCTAGGCTTCGCCCAAGTGTTGTAAGGAGACACGAGAGAGACTCCATCGCAGAATCGATGTTAATGCTTTTCGTAACTATAATAGTTTGTTCTCTTTAGTGTGCGGTAATGTGCAGGATTACTTGAAAATTTACATTCTGAAAACTTTCTACAGATCCCTTAATTTTATACCTAGGTCTATATAGGAATATACAGAGACATGTTTTATGTAAAATAATTCACACTATCGAAGCATTATGCTTTCTCTTGATGAAGACAAACAATATCGTATAACAAAGAGCAGTGACAGATAAGCCTCCTTTTTTTTTTTTTTTTTTTTTTACAAAGAATAAGACTTTGAATGAGACACACCTCGGTGCACTGAATTTTTTTTCCTTTTAATCTAGAGGTTCTCAGATATTCTTGTATTTTAACTAGCCAATAATTTGAGGTTTTCGAATGGGCCCTGACAATAGGAACCATTAATTCCTTAGGAAATTAGAAACTAGGGAACTTTTGTTTATTTTATTATTTTCATTGAAAAATGAGAGCGCGTTTAAACTTTTTAATGGAAAGTAAGTGGAAACCTGTCTTCTAACTCTAAGGCTTGAGGGACACTAAGGATTTGACTCAAAGGCAGAAGTATAGGTGGTGAGATTAAGTGCTATTCTGTAACAAGGCAAAAGAAACAAAGAACAGCATCCTTCCTACTTGATGTTGGAACAGGCAGTCCTTTCTTATATTGCAGAATATAGACCATCAAGGGTCACGGAAGAGTCAAAGAACTCAGAGCTGAAAGAGACCACGGAGGTTATATTGCCCACAGGTTAAGCATGTGGCTTTGCCTGCATGCAAAGTCAAGCACCCCCACTCTCTAGGTGTTCAACTTTGGTCAAATTGTTTAATTTCTCTTGTGCCTCGGGCTCCTTATCTGTAAAAATAGAACCTAATGCATGGAACTGGTTTGAGGATTACAAAAATGCTTAGATTGGTGCTAGCACAAGACAAACAGTATTACTGAGTTAATACCATTAACTATTGTTATTTAATCCAGCATTTCCCAAAATGTGTTTCTCAGAATATTAGTGTTATGAACCACCCCCTAAATTCCCCCAGAATAGGACCCTTGGGAATACAACTTTGGGAAATAATATGTCCTTCTTGGAGAAAATCCCAGATATATTTGCGTATTACGTTTTTGGAGAAGACTTGCTGTACCTATTGCTTGAACCTAATCAGCGTTGCTGTGGTATACTGGCTTTTGAGGTGTCCAGCCAGCCCGTTCCCATTTGCCATGAATTAATTTTCTATTATCATAGAAAATGGGGTCCTAAAGTTGCACTTGTTTTATGGGACTTCATTATACTTGGTTTTGACTGATTGGATCAAGGTTGAACACCTGAACCAAAGAAAGCCAATTAATAAACTGAGGCAAAGAGCATCGTATTCTCTCTGGAGACTGGAGACGTGGATTTTGGTGAGCTGGCGTGTGGCAGCTCTGTGGGGAATATGTACAAGGAGCTCAGGCAGCCATCTTTGGACCATGTGCGTAGATAAGCAGAGAAAGGCAGTATTCTGAGACTTCAGAGAGAAAAATTAAAGCAGAAAGAGAGAAGTCAGGAAAGAGACCAGGTGGTAAGAGAAAAGGAGAGGGCAGAGGGGGAGGGGAGAGGGAGAGGGAGATAAAGTAAGGTTAATTAAGCTTAAAATCGAGGATCTCCAAGTTTAACAGGCTTCTTTCAATGCTTGGTTCTAGCAGTGTGTTCACACGGTCATTTGGTTTTATAAAATTTACAAAAGTAAGCATTTTAACCACAGTCAGTTGAGTTTGTTGTCTCATTCTACTTTGGCTTTTGCCTCTATTGCCCCTCTTTTACTACTAGGTGGTGTTGGAGCAGACATGGATATTTTGGGGAACTAAGGACACATTGAGTTGGGGATACACTTTGTTAGGGTTGAGTAGGATATGTTTTTGTAGACCATAGTAACAGGCCGTTATTTTTAGCCTTTCTGATGTAGGTACGACTTCCAGGAATAGTCCCAACGCCCACTGTGCCCACTCTGTGCTGTGATGAAAAGATGCAGGGGCAGAAATCTTGTCACAGTATGCCCTACAGTGCCCAGCAGGAGATGTAGGTTTGAAATGTACAAAGCTAGAAGTGGGTCTATGGAGAATTCTTTCAACTTTCAGATATGCAAAAATGTAAGGAAAAGATTTAGTATTTACTGCGTTCTAATTTGAAAGAATGTATACACCCCTATGTTCATTGCAGCATTATTTACAATAGCTGAGATTTAGAAGCAGCCCAACTGTCCATCAGTGGATGAGTGGGTAAAAAAGGCATGGTACATTTACACAATGGAATGCTACTTGGCCATAAAAAGGAAATGTTACCCTTTGTGACAGCATGGATGGAGCTGGAGAGCATTACGCTAAGTGAAATAAGACAGTCAGAAAATAAATACCATGTGACTTCACTCATGTGTGGAATCTAATGAACAAACTAAACTAACAAAATAGAAACAGACTTGTAGAGAACAGACTGACAGCTGTCAGGGTGTGTTGCAGGGCTGGGTGAAAAAGGTGAAGGGATTAAGCAAAAAAACAAAAAAAACCCCAAACTCACAGACACCGACCAGAGGCAGAGGGAGCTAAAAGGGGGTAAAGGGGGGGACAAATGTGATGGAAGGAGACTTGGCTTGGGGTGGTGAACACACAACACAACATACAGAGGATGTACTATAGAATCGTGCCCCTGAACCCTACATAATTTTATTAACTAATGTCATCCCAATAACTTCAATGAAAAAGTAAAAAAAAAAAAAAAAGAGAGATAATGGAAAACAGTTTTCTGAAGTTGTTACACCAGTCAACCCCCCCCCCCCAATAGTGTGTGAGTGATGCAGTGGATCTGCAGCCTCTGACACCTGATGTTGTCAGACTCGTTGATGTTCATCCGTCAGATGGTCGTAAAGTGATATTTTATTATCGTTTACTTTTCCTTATCTCTGTTGATGTTAAATATCTCACCATATTCTTATTAGCCATATATATTTTCTCTCCTTTGAAATGCCTGTTCATACATTTTGACTATTTTCTTTTGGGATATTTGGGTTAAGCCAGTAAAACTGAAAACTGAACACAGCCCAAGCGTATCAAAAGGAAAGGGCATAAATGAGCTGTGCTGTATAAAATGTAACATTGTTCAGAAACCAAAGGGAGTGAATCAAAGTAACATTCAACACTATGGATATCAGATTTAATAGAAAACAAGAGATTCTGATGGCATTTTTTCCCACAGAAATAAAATAAAATCCTAAAATTTTTATTCTTATAGAACCACAAAATACCCTGACTAACTAAGGCAATCTTGAGAAAGATTTATGTTATAAACCTACAACATTTACAAAAATCTGCTCAAGCCTAGGGCTTAGGCAGTCAGTGTCTATGGTATATGCCTTTCTGAATTACATTTGTTGTTAACAGTTTTATACAGTGTGGAAGGTAATGAGGAAATAAAACAAATATTTATCTTGCATTTTCTTTCTCTCTCTCCCTTTCTCTCTCTCTTTCTCTCTCTCTCTCTTCTTTCTTTTAATTTCTTTTCTTTCTTTCTGAAGGGAAGGGAGGGAGGAAGAGAGGGAGAGAAAAGTGGTATGTGAGAGAAACATCAGTTGGTTGCCTCTCACAGAACCATAACTGTGGACCTGGCCCACAGCCCGGGCATGTGCTCTGACTGAGAATCGAACCAGTGATCTTTTGGTTTATAGGCCAGCGCTCAATCCACCGAGCCACAGCAGCCAGGGCCATTGCACATTTTCTGTGTAAGACTTACTATAGGAGAAGTCAAAGAAATAAAACATGGTTCCTGGCTCCAGCTCTCCCACAAAGCTTAGATGCTAATTAGGGACATAAGACACTTGAAAGCATCAAAGGCATCATAGTAGCAAGTGAAAATAGAGGATTGGTTTGTAGGACTGTGTCTTTCATCTTATACCGCCTGCTGCTCCCAAGAGTGAGTGAATGAATGAACACTTAGAAGAAATCAGTTGATTTTGTTGGACCCATACTGTTTTCTTAGTTTTTCTGAATGTCAGAAGACCTCCATTTGTTCTTTTTGTGAAGTTAACTGAGATCATTCACCTAGAGGGAAGCGTCCCCAGTGGACAAAGAAAGCTGGTAACAAGCTTGGAGACTTGGGAGTCACATTTTTAGTAAAGAACTACAGAAATGATCCCTGGAAGTATAGTCTTGGGATCACGTTTTAGAAAGAGCTTTAGGTCTCTGGAATATGACAAGTGCAACAGGTGAAACATGATTTTTCAGTGTTACTTAAAAAATAAACGTCTTTTCATGTGTTTATTGGCCATTGGTGAATTGCTTGTTTATGTCCTTTTGATTTTTTTTTGTCTACTGATTTGTAAGCATACTTTGTTGAGGTGGGTTTTAGGCCAATTGAGTTTGAGATAATGTATGTGTAAAAATGCCCAGTAAGTCATTGAAAATGCAGGACTAGTTCTCCAAGAAAAGAATACAAATGAGCGAAAGCAGCTTACTGATTCATCGCAGCTCAAGGAGGAAAAGGATCCAGCCCCGGCAAAGAAGAATTCAGAGTGATCTAGAAAAATGTGTCCTCACATGATCCTTAGCAGTCACACTTCCTATTACTGCACAATTTGGTGTAGCCGGCCTGCCTGCAGGAAGTCCAGGTTTTGTTTGTTTTGTTTTGTTTGTTTGTTTAGTTTTACTCCCCAAGTTTAGCCAAGAAACCCCAGGGGTGCTGATTCATGTCCAAATGTTTGTCCTTCTAGGTATTATTTTTTTCTTAGCAAATCCAAAACTCAGCGTGCCCCTTGATGCTAGAGGATTCCACAGAGCCATCCTGGTGTTCTAACTCCAGAGTGTGCAGCCGATGCAGTGTTGGTGCACTGCCTTCTGCAACCTGAGCAGTCTGAAGACATGCCCTGAGCAGGCCGTGCTCTCGTTGCCCAGTGACATCTGCACTGTCGCTGCTATTGCTGAAGCTGAACCGTAGGATTGTTGTCTGCAGACCCAGGCCAAGCCAAACTGCTGTGGCTCTGGTTATGCAGATCCTAACCCAGGTTATGGTTGTTCCTCATAGTACAGAGGAGAAATGCACAATGTGTCGTCCAGTGGAACCTCCACCAAATATGAACTTACCAGCTTCAAACTTGTACGATTCACACTCACTTTCCTGCGACCGTGCCTGCCTCTGGATGGCTGTGTCGGGGGCATATCAATGAATGAATCCAGACTAGGATTCACTTTTTCCAGCTGATTGCTTGACCTACCTTTCTGCATGTTCATGGCAAATTATATCCTAGGGATCTTGTTCTTTTCTGTTGCCTGATTTAAGTCCATCAAACAATTGTGATTCATTTGAACTTGAGAGGGAAAGAGATAAGTTCTCACTTCCATTCCTCTCAAGAGTACCATCGTGTGTTGAGGGCTTTGACCAATTCATTCCCATTCCCAGCAGAATCTAAGTTTTCAACAGCAATGGATATATCTGGGGTGGGAGGGTGCTATTGAAATGCCCTGCTGAGACTGAGAGACACAGAGAACAGACTGATGGTTGCCGGAGGGGAGGGGGATTGGCAGGCTGAGTAAAAAAGGTGAAGGGATTAAGAAATACAAATTAGAAGTTACAAAACAGTCTTGGGGATGTACAGTACAGCATAGGAATACAGGCAATAATGTTGTCATAACTGTGCATGGTACCAGATGGGTATTAGAAATATCAGGGGAGCACTTTGTAAAGTACGTAATTGTCTAACCACTATGCTGTACATCTGAAACCAATATAAAGTAATGTTAAATGTAAACTGTGATTAAAAAATCAAATTGAAAATAGTCCTTTTGCATCACAACCGCACCTTTTCTTACTCTCTTAATCAGAAGTTACCCTGAAATGTGGAGCCCCCCCCTTCCCAGAGGTGGGCTTCCTGTGAGGTTAATGATGTTTAAGTGTAATTTTCCCTGGTCACTCCCAAGGGAGGGTCCTCACAAGGTATTCATAAACTCATGTATTTTTGTAACATTTGCAAAAGTAGATATTTTTGTATTCTTTTTCTCAAAGAAGTACTCTCCATCCCACTTTCCCGCCCCCTCAGTTATAAAAACTTTAGGCTCTGCAAACCCTGGATCCAAAATTTTGTAAAAAGTTTTTTGTTGTTTTTTTAACTTGTAAGAGTAAAGTAGCATAATATAACCAAGCCGATGTGATTTGACCCCCTATTCCATTTCTTACTAGCTGGGTAGCATTGAGTGTGTTACTTAACCTCTCAGAACCGGAGGGTCCTCGCCTAGAAAGTGGAGCTACTAATGCATGTCTTCTAGGATTGCTGCAGGAATTAGAGACCTGCCTCAACAGAATGGTGTGTGGCACTTAGTAGGTAATCAAACGTGTTGTGTGTTATTTCTATCATTATTTCTTTGTTAACTGCAGCAAGGCCTTTCCTGGAGGAGTGGGAACTTATTTCCCATGTTTGCTCCATATCTGTTTGTTCTCATTCCTACCTAGACCTGGTCAAAAAGATCCTCGAACATGAAAAGAAGAAGCTGGAAAATGGGGCTCTGCTCTGAACTCTTAACTGAGTAGTTCAATTGCTAAGCACTGATTTTTTTTTCTTTCCTATCAAGTTTGAGGTTTTCTGGGTGATTGGATTGCTTTGACTTTCCCGATATTATATTACAAAAACAATTCCTATGGAAGCAAGAAAGAAGGAAAATGTCTTTCGAAACCATTCACTTTTGGTCTAAATCTCAAAGGGAAAAAGTCTGATACTGAAAGTGTGACATGAGGAGTCAACACCCTTCCAAATGCGATGGGAAGGGATGAGGTGGTGGCCTCCAGCTCGCATGCCGATGTGTCAAGTGCGCATGCCCAGGAATGTAGTGGTTTCAATTTTTCCAATTAAAGTTCCAAACACATTTAGTCTTCCAAACTCATGGGAGTTTTAAGTGGGGAAAAATAGAATTTAGTTACATTTTCAGTTTAAAAGATGATTTATATACATAGATGCTTTAGTGAAAAAGACTCGGGAATGAAAGACAATATCCCAAATACCCTCAAGAAATTATTTGGAATGCAGAGGAAACCCAAGGAGATTGGAACATTTTTTATAATTTCTTAATTGACTATTTTGCCTGTGGGTTTTACGCTAATTCACTATAACCATAGCTCATAACTAAAATACTGTTTTAGTTCAGATGACAACTTGACAATGAATCCATCTACGAAAGGATTTCAGCCCAAGGCATTTAGTTCTGCCTCAGAACTCAGGTCAAACTGGCTAGAAAAAACATGTGTGTTTTCTGAATTCCTTCCCACTGAGTTTCAACATCTTTTTCTAATTTATCTTGACTATCCATCTGCTGCCCTTCCCCTCCCAACACCCCTCCCCCCCGCCCTTTTAAGGACAGTGGTATTTGTTTATCTTTGTTCTTCTGCATTGCCTTGCCCTCTGTCCCACAAACACACACGTCAGAGTGACCTTGGAAAGTCAGGGAGGTTCTGCTCCCCCACTCTCTGCTCACTGGGGACTTGCTGACCACACTTTCTGGGTAACTCTTTCCAGCTTCTCCAGGTTTCTTTTCTATCCTCTTCCCCTCTACATTTCCACACACCTTTCCCTGTACTCCACAAGCATGTCCAACAGGGGACAAAACACACAGAAAAATGACAAACAGTGATTTCCTAAACACCCCAAGTAGGTCAAACATAATCCCCAAGTAATCCATTGCTGTACCAACTTTCAAAATCTGTTGGGAAAAGTATTTCATAATTGTGAGGCAAACTTCTGACGTGGAAAGATAGCAGAACATATGGAAAAGATGTAGAAAAACTGTCTGGAAACCAAATTATAAACCAAATTGCTAACAGTGCTTGTATGTAGGAGATGAGAGATATTTGAACAGAAATAAAAAAGGAAAAAAATGACTCTTATAACCCTTCCATATAGGCTCTTCTTATTTAAAATTTTACCACTTATTTTAGGCCAACAAAGAAGGAGTAACAGAAACAGCACACGTAAGGAAGTTGCAAATATTGCGGAGTTCTTTCAGCAGATGCCCCTGGGGGCACTGAGCTTCGGTGTGCTATTGCAGTGAGACGGTTATGCTCACGTAGCTGAAAGTTCAGGTCAGGTCCTTCATGAGGGCAGCTAGCTCATGAGAAACTGGGAAGGACAGGTCTGGAGAGCTGTTGTGAGGGGGAAAAATCTCTCCCAGTCACAACCACCAAGGCATCAAATCAATGAAGAGAGCAGTCCTCTTGGGTGAATGTCGGGACGACTCCCTCCTTCTGTACACAGGTTAGGAGCTAAGAAGCTGGGATGAAGGTCAAGTACCTGTGAACTTGTGTCGATTTTTGAAGGGCAGGTACATATCTCAGAGAATGTGTGGAACAATACAGAGCTTTAAAGGCAAAGTGCTTGAGCAAAGCCATTTGTTAAAGTGTATCTGATTTTTACTGAACTTGGTGAGGGAACCAGAAATTAGATAATAAGACAAAAGATTTGGCTTCCTGAAATACGTACAAACACGTACGGTTAGAAAACAAAAATGCTGCTACTTGAGATAGTAAACTGAGTAACATTCTACAGGGCAATGAAACCGCAGCGTCTTTGGGACTGATTTATGCAACATGGGGACACTCTATCAAATCCTTCAGAGCAGCCTCTAACTTCACGGGGATGTAGCACCATTTGCCCTTTTACCCGACATGGATTGCTCGTCAAATATACTTGGAAAACAAAGTGACCAAGCACACTAGAATGAGATGAGGGTAAACCAGGACCGCATGGTTTCACTCTGTCTTTCTTCCAGTATTAATTCTGAAAGTTCTCAACACTCACCTTTGTCAGGGAGCCGGTATTTTTTCATACCACCGTGGCTCGAATTGTGTATGAAGTAGGAATAAATAGGCTCCAGGGGGCGTGTCTAGAGATGCAACCCATGACTTTCAGTATTTGGCATGTGTGAAATCAGTTTTGGCTTCTCAGAACCTTCCTTTGCTCACCAGCTAATTCCCCACTGAGTTCTATGTAGGCAAAAAACCAACCAAACAAGCAAAAACCCAACCAACCAACCAACCAACCAAAAAAAAAAAACCCAAAACCAAAACCGACCAACCAACCAACCAAACAAACAAAAAACTGTTCTTTCTTAAGCTGCCTTCACAACCACTGCTGCTTCTCTTATATGCAGGTCAGAGAACTATTTGTGAAACCAGGACCAAGAGAAAATTTGTGAGTGGCAAGGATTTATTTTTTCTCCTTATCTTTGTGTTCGTAGTCCTAACACAGGATCAGGCACACTCAGTAAGTGAAGTGAGCATAAACAAACTTAACTAGGCTATAAATACTCCTTGTCCATGAACTTTACCTAGGCTGGAATGTGATGAAATTGGATAGATGGAGTTTGGGAAATGCCTGTTCACATTGCAGGTTTTTTTTTCAGGAAATGAGGCAGTCAGGTATTCTGTTAACCTCACCCTCCTGTCTTTGACTATGAAAAAAATCTTTTATACATTTCTTCATTCTCCTGCATTTGTGAGGCTAAGCACCCCAATTTTTCTCTTATAAATGCTTCAAAAGATGTAGTAACTTGAATGTGTTCCCAAATTTGGTTCATTTGTAATCTTTAAAGGATAATTTCTCTTCTTCTTCGGGGGCACAATTGACCTCTCAGTGATCAGGCACGAACATAATAGCACTTTGTTGCTACATGCTCACTTGGCATTAACTGCTATTTGCTTCGAACAAGCAGGGAAAAGCTATTTTTTAAAAAAAGATTATATTTATTTATTTTTAGAGAGAGGGGAAGGGAGGGAGACAGAGGGGGAGAAAAACAGCAATGTGTGGTTGCTCCTCACATGGCCCTCACTGGGGACCTGGCCTGCAACCCAGGCATGTGCCCTGACTGGGAATGGAACCGGGACCCTCTGGTTCCCAGCCCGTGCTCAGTCCACTGAGCTACACCAGCCAGGGCAGGGAAAAGCTATTTTAAAGACTGAAATATAATACTATCACTTGACAGATTCTGTAGTATTCCCTCAAAGCAGATAAAAATTATTCAAGTGTATTCTTTACCTGGCAATCTGTGATAGAGTCTTAGGAAGAACCTTATTGTAACACAACAGCATTTAACTATTTTGTGTGTATGTTTGTGTGTGTGTGTTTGAGTGGGGATGGACAAGGACCCTAAATGTCTGATTTGTTTCTTTTTGCTTGGGAAAAATCTAGATTTTTAGAGAGAAGCTGGGCCCAGGTCACATGAACTCTGTGCTAAGGTGTGACAACTGCATGGGGCAAACTCTCTCTCCTCCCTCCGGCTGCCTTACAAAGGGTGCGGGAGGAGGCCTGGACCCTCTAACTCAGATGTTCTGTATTAATGCTTAGATCCAAGAATCTGACATTAGTCATGGCTTCTGTTATCTGGGATACAATTTGCTTGATGAAAACTGCAGCTAAGGGGAAGACACTCAGTGCGAAATTAGCTAGTAAGAGCAGAACTCCTTAGAATCAAGTGATACCTGATTTTCATCGGCAAAGCAAATGAAAAAATTGTATTTCCTCTTTTAGAGAATGCTCCAGGGAAATCACACGCCACAGTTCCAGTGTCCCTGGAGAACACTGGCTTCTCCGTCACTGCCAAAGGGGAGGTTAAAATGAATACCTCATCCATTTGGGAAGCCAGTTTAACCTCAGAAGAATGGAGATTGTTTGAGATAGATTCTTTCATTTCTTGCTCATGGTTCATATATTGTCTTCATTCTGTCTCTGAAGTGATTTTCCTAAATCCTTCTCTGGATTATATGTAAACAACTATCCATACAAGATTAGCGCAAGTAAATAAATTAGAATTAAAGTCCAAATTTTTGTTTTAGTAGCCCTCTCCGAAACCCTTCTTTGCATCTGGGAATGTTTGTATTTTTTTCCCTACATATGCATTAGCATCTTTTTCTTAGTAGAAACACGGTAAAAAAATCTCAGAGATAAGTGAAAAACCCCAGACTTAAAAAAAAAGTAGGATATAGCAACTTAATCTGCTTGGAAAAATCAGTGTAAACTCAACACCCTAAAAGGACATTTTCCGGCACTCCAACTTCCTACAGCCCCAGCAAGAAGTGGTGCTTGCTCACCACCAGCTCTCATGGGTACTTGCAATGCTCAGATTTGGGTCTTTGTCACTTTTCTCCACTAGAAGGAGCCTGGACTCCTCGGATTGCAGCGGTTTCCAAGATTAGAGACAAGAACAAAAAATTGTAATGGATCAGGACATATCCTTCTATTGCCAGAAAACAATGATTCTTTAAAAATACACTGAGGTTTTCCGGTCAAGATGGAGGCATAGGTAGAAGCGCTTCCCCACTTTGTGCAACCACAGAGAGAATTACAACTAAACATCAAAACAACACCCAGAACTGTCAGAAAATGGAACTATATGGAAGTCTGACAACCATTTAAAGAAGCCAATCTAAAGAAGCCCCATTCATCCGATGGAGGGGCAGAGACGTGGAGATGGGCAGAGAAGCGAGGAGACACGGGCGGCGTGGAGAGGTGGTGGCAGTGGCAGAACGGGCAGTCCAGGTGGATAAAAGTCTGGAGGGACACCTTGGGAGCCAGTGATTCCAGCGCAAGGCCAGACAGCACAGCCCAGGCTTCCAGTGCCAGGAAGATAAATCCCCACAACTTCTGGCTGTAAAACCAGTGGGGGTTGGGGTGGCAGAAGAAACTGCTGGATTTTCAGGAGACTCCACTTAAAGGGCCCACATGGTTTTAGAACATACAGAAACCCACCCACTCTGGGATTCGCCACCAGAGCAACTGCTGGAAGGGTGCCAGCCACATACAGGGAGTGGGTGAAGTGACTGGAAACATGGTGAGTGCTGGGAAAAACTGCGGAAGCCAAGCGGCGGCACTGTACCCTCTCCGAGCCCACCCCCCAACACAGAGCCACAGAGCAGTAAAATGGGTTGCCCCACCCTGGCCATTACCAATGGGGCTCTTCCCCACACAATTTACAGGCGCCTTTTCTACAATAGGCCCCACAACTAAGACAGGCCACACAACTTTAGCCAGTGTTCCCACTGGCTAAATTTTGAAAAATTAAGAATCAAATGTTCTTTTTACTATGTTAAGTTCATAACAAAAGAAAAAAGCTAGGTGGAGCAGGAGGCACGATCATGGGAGTGGACGCCCACCATGACAAAGAGGAGCGGTTCAGTGCAAGGAGCCCAAGAGCCAGGACATCTACCCAAGGCTGTTGGTCAAGCTGTAGTGGTTTCTGGCCAGATGAGCCAACTCCACCCGCAACCAAGTGGTGCTGGAGAGGTTGTTCACGAGTGGCTCCAACTGGCTGCCTCTGCCCCTTTCCCCAATGTTCTAACAGATGATACTTCCTGGCTGGGAGGGCAAAACCACTGTGGTCGTAGTGACTACCACGGACGATGTGCATGCCCAGGAGTGCCCGAACTGAAGGTGTGTCCACTTGTGTGAGCAGCTGCCTCTGGAGCTTCATCCTTAAGGCCAGGGGTAAGATCCTCACTTTTGACCAACTGGCCCTGGACTCTCCCAAGGTCTGTGACAGTGTCTCCTTTCTGGTCCTCGCAAGGGCGGAGGGGTGTACAGGCATTTCTGCAAGGCCCCTGGAACTCTGCACAGCCTCACCAAACTCTACCTGTGCTCCCAGGGCCCGGCGTCTGAGCGCACCAGGGGCTGATGGGCCAGCCGTGGCTGCAAAAACTAACCCCTGTTCATACCTTGTTATAAAAAATATTTTGGATGCTGACAAGGAAAAAAGTTAAAGTGTAAGGAAAAAGGTGGATATAAGACGAAAGAGTTGTGACTATAAATATACTTGTTCAATTTTACTCACTAATGAAATAAAAAGATAGGGTTTTTTTTTGTTTTCAGTTAATGTCTCACTAAAGGATAATTTTTTAAAAAGGGCATTATATTTATATGACTCTCTGATGTAGATATTAAGACACACAATTCAACTGAATGAATTTAAAGATGTAATTATCTTTATTTAATGATTCATGAATTGGACAGTATTACATGTAGCAGATAGAAAGAGCTCCAAGAAACTGTACAAAATGGAAAACTTCTATGCGGAGAAGAAGGTAGGGCAAGGAAGTTGTTCTCACAAAAAGTGTATTGTTTCAGGCAAGGTCACTCTCCTTTGGGGGACAGACGGGGTCTATCACCTCACTAGTGCTGACCAGGTAATTCTAGATTAGCTAAAGGTTAGTTATGGGAGAGGCTGAATCTGCAGTCAGGTCAGTGTTGGTTAGTCTGAATTATTAAGTCTTGGTTTGCTGACGTAAGGCTTAGCACACGTGACTCCATTATGGGCCTCTTGTCTCTTTAACAATATAAAATGAACCCATTAAAGACTTTATTTAACTCATTAGTTAATGAGGGAACCAGCCCTATGTTATCACTTGGTCAAAGGAGAATTTCAAGAACCACATATAAGTAGGCAGTAAGCAATGTTGAAATGAATTTACAAGTAGATGCAAAATGGTTCTATCCATAGGCAACAATAAATTGCATTCAACTGTTAATTTGCATTTCTATGGATAAGAATCCTTCGTACTATTACTGGTACAAATAGTATAAAGTACTATTTTACTCACAGAGTTGTAAAATAGTTTGTAGCGAGGGGAAAGCAGCGCTTCTCCTTCCTTTCTAAGCTCTTGGCTGGGACCCTGTGACAAGGGTTCACGAGAAAAGTCCATGTACATTTGTGTAAGTTCTATGTGACAGAGGAGACTTCCTAACACGCAGGGTGTAAACTGGAGTGCATTGTAAGGCCTGTTTGCTCAGATTCCTATCTTGGAGATAAGGATGCTCCTCTCCTCTGGGAATAGGAAGGGCACCTCCCACCTGACAGTTTTATGACCTGCTTCAGGGGAAGCTCAGGATGTTCTTCCTGCTTGTGCCATTTCTCAAATCCCTTAAGCTTAAAATACTCAGCATGTCAAGGTGCCATATTTTGGAATAGCACATCAAGTTCAAAGACAATGGAACATGTGCCAGGCAGGACAGCCTGTAGAGGTGTGGGCAAAGCAGGTTCACAGTTGTTCATAAAGAAAAATACATGATATGATTATTACAATAACTTTATTAATTCAAAAGAATGTCACTTATAACTGTAAACCTACTCTTTTTTTAAAAAGATTTTTTATTATTTTTAGAGACAGGGGAAGGGATGGAAAAAGAGGAGAGAAATATCAATGTGTGCCTGTCTCTTGAGCACCCCCCTGTGGGGACTGGCCCACAACCCAGACATGCGCCCTGACTGGAAATCAAACCAGCGACCCTTTGGTTTGCAGGTTGTCATTCAATCCACTGAGTCACACCAGCCAGGGCTGTAAACCTACTCTTGCCCATCCTATATATATATCTTTTGCCTATTTCAAAGTCTTTCACATTTCTTTCTGACAGTCTACTCATAAAGTATATAAATGTTCTTATTTCTATGTCTTTATAAAGGAAATAATATACACAAAGAACATCAGAAGCAGATATTGTTCCAAGAAAGAGAAAAGTTGATCAACACCAGCAACCACATGAAAGAACCAGGAGAATGGAGGTTTGGCAATTATTCAGCACACATAGTAGTCATGCAAGAAGGTAATGTATTCCCAGAAAATAAAAGTGCCAGATATCCCAAAGAAGAGAATTAACTACATAGACTCAATCCCTCACCACCCTGTAGAAGCTATTTCTACACCCTTGCTGTGCAAACTATGGTTCAAGGCCCAGTAGTGTTGCCATCCCTTGGGAGGTTATTAGAAATGCAGAGTCTCAGGTCCTACTCTGGCCCTCCTAAACCAAAGTCTGTATTTTAACAAGATTCACAGGTGATTCTTATGCCAGACTATTATATCACTGTGGTAAGCCTATTGGTTAGATACTGCCAAGCCTAGAATATATGAAAGAGTGTATCATTTTATAGAGAGAAACCATGTATCAAAAATCAAAATCTATAGGAAAGGCAACTAATTAAAAGTAACAGCGAGTTTTAACTAAAATAAAGGTTTAATTGAATAACTGGCGGCTTAGGGTAGAATCATTCTGGATTGTGATCAGATTCCAAATCCAATTACGGGCCTGTTAATCTGAGCAGCAGTTATTTGGCCACCCCAACCCTGCAGTGCTGGTAATCGATATAGTACTGTGAGTGTGTTTGTCTCTATATAGTAAACATATTTATAAGAACCTGCTATGTTAAATGTGTAATTTTAAGTAATTAGAGTATATAATTAAATAAGTTTATAATCACTGAATATTCGGGAAACAAAGTTGCCAAATCTGCAATGTGGTGTGTCAGCTGTACGGGTGGTGTATGCATGTTTAGGACGGTGTTGATTGTTTAGTACATAAAGAAATGCTGATTGTTTGATGTACTTCTTCTGCAATATCGGTGTACAAAATACAACTGCCAAATCACTTATTTCATATTAGGGGCCTGCAGGCAGTCCAGGGAGGCCCTCCCTCCGCCTGTGCGCTGAGTTCAGGTATGTTCCATGTGTTTCTGTTGCGGGACCTGTGACTGCTCAGGGGACTTCTCAGGGCACGAGGCAGAACTGCAGAAGCAGAGAGTGAAGACATGTGACTACCTTAAACCCACGGCTCAAAACCGGCAGGCTCTTTTTGGTCCACATGCCATTGTCTAAAGCAAGTCACAGGGCCAAGGCCAACATCAAAGAGGTGGGGAAGACTGCTCTTCCTGCATTCTTGAACCATGGCGCAAGGGGGGAGGGAAGGAAGAATTGTGAGCAAATAACGTAATCCTCCACACTCAATACAGCCACGAGATCAAAATATTGGATATGGACAGAAGCAGAAGTAGCAGTGATCATTTTCCATGCACGAAAGCCTCATAAATAACAGGCTTTCTATAGCAAATTTCTGGTTAGTGAAAGATTATTTATTTTTGTGGGATCAAATGCAGTATGATGAGAACATCATTTGATCTCAGTGTTTTTGTAGCAGGATTGCAAAATTACTCATGATACAGAAATTTAAGAGGGGTTTAGTTTCCTTATTTTGCCTATAGCTGATTTGATCTTGTGACCTGATAGGCAGCTGGAAAGAAAAAACAAAGTGAAACTCAGTTTAATCTGGTTTAAAATGTATTCCGATCCAGTAATTTAAGCCACCTTATTAGTGAGTTCTCAGTTGCTTGGATTCCCCACATTTTCACAGCTCTTTTACCTGAGAGTACATGGACAATTATAGATTACCGTATTCTTATGACAGGGGTGAAGCGGGGTGCCCTCTGGCTTTCTGGTTCTTGATTGCGTTTTGGTTACTTCACCCAAGCTTTGGCTATAGACTTCAGTGGCTGCTAAATTTATTTTTTTTTCTGGTTCAGTCAGGGTCTAGTCCCCCTTCCTTGTTGGCGTGGCATCTGTCCAGCTCTCTCTGGCTGCAGGCCCTCAAACATACCCCCTCATCAAGCTCCCGGCCAGGCTGCTCGTCCTACAGGATCGTCTCTCCCATCGCCACAGCAGGCCCCAGGGCAGGCTGCTGGCTCTCAGCTGTGTGTGTTACCAAGCAAGGCCAGGGAGTGAAAATTAGGTTCCCTCTCCTTTCTTGTCTCTCCTCTCTCCTCTCTTCGTTCTTCTCTCTCTCTCTGCCCCACCTCCCCTTCCCCTCATCTACCTCCTCTCAGGGATCTCAGCACTCTAGTTGCCTAACCATGCCAAGACATCCCGTGCTGAGATGAAGCTACTCAGAGTAGTTATCCCAAAATCCCACAAGAGGGGGCCAGATGACCACCTTGAAGCAAGAGTTTCTCACAGTCCACCTTTCTCTTCCTCTGATCCCTCTTTTTCTTCTCACCATCCCCTGCACCACAAGAGGAAAGTTTACTTGTACTTCTCTCTATCACATCCTCTTTCTACTACAGAGTAGAAAGTTTCTTGGCATAGTGTTATAGGCAAAGAGGAAAAGCTCTGTGATTTGGTTTGCCAAGTCTAGCTCCTAACATGTTAAGTGAGAGCCAAGTGATGTAGAAAAACACCTTTTACCTTGACAGTTTCTCACTGCAAGATCCTAGTTAGTACGTCAGAAGCAGACTGTTTCTTCTTTTATTGCTAATTACCGCCCTCCCTCCAACAGGCACACAGGCGGGTGCTTTTAGCTTTTTCAAGAGAAGGTCCTGACCAGGAAAAGCAAAGAGAAAAGGATGTGAATTTTTCAAAATTCTGTTGTCGTTACACTGACGCTTTGTATTTGTCAGGGCTCAAGTTGAATAATATTTCAGAAAATCGGGTTTGTTTCCACTTTTAGGTCTGCTATCTTTTGAGGCAACACCATAGAGAGCAATCCGGGACCTACACTATACAAAGGTTGACATTCACTTGTAAACAGCCATTAACTTTATGTTTGTGTGTATTCTGAGGGTTGGGGGACAGCTAGGGATGATAAGGATTATCTAAAAATAAGAAAGAAAAATCAATTAGTCATCTCCAAATTGCCTGTCATCACAGGCTAGGCAATAGGAATCCCTGTCCTGTTTATCTACAGTCCTTCGTGTCTGATCAAAAGAAGCCTCATTTGCATTGTCCTAATTCCCCTTGCCCTGTCTCTGTGGCCAGACTCCGGGATCTTCAACTTCAGGAGAGTCAGCTGCTGCTCTGTGGCCTTCAGCACCTCAGAATGAAATATCTCCCCTTCTCTGGTTGACAGCCACCAGGGAAGACGAGAAGCACTGTTCTAGCAGGAGCCATAACTCACAGAATCAAGGCTGCTCCTGCTCTTCGGGCTTTTTAAGAAATGGAAACCACTTCATACGTAGTGTTCAGCTTATCCAATCCTATCCAGAATAGAGTTTTGTAGAATCTCCTAGAGGAAATTTCAAGCAAATCCCCAACTCCATCAGGACTTGCTACAACCTGGGAGATGAACTGATTTCTCCACAGAGAGGGAAACACCGCCTCGCTTGTCTCTGTTCTGCGACTGTGCCGGTGCCCGGGGCTAGCAGAGCTATCTTGATAACAAAACGCTGATAGCATCATGCCCTGTGGAGTGATACTCTGAGAGTTACGACCTTCTCTGAAGGTATTATCTCCATCATATATCTCCTTGGATCTTTAAAGTCCCTTTGAAACTCAGAATCATATTGATAGAAACTTGATGGGAAAATCTAGACTGTGAGATTGGTTATCCAGTCAAGGGGAGAGCTGTATATATTTTAGAACCATTCTAGGCAAAGAGAGAAACAGTGTGCTCATGATCACTGCTGTGTTACTCACTGATCTCTACAATATGAGCTCAGTTAGCGAGAGCACTGGGCCAATGGGGCTAAAGTTATGTGTTCAGACCTCCAGGGTATAGTCGTCTTGACTCTGTTTTATGTTTTTTTTTTTGTGAGTGTCCCAACCCCAACCTGCTCCTGGGCATAAGGAAAGCAAACAAGTGACTAGAATAATGTCTCAACTCTCAGGTCTTACTGATCCCTTAGACAGACAGATCCTTTCCAGTCCAAAAAACCTAGAGGATCCTAATCGTAACATGGCCCAAGAGGCTTAGCATTTTCAGTTTGGACTGTAAACTTTGTCCATTTAAACCACCACTTATAACTCATCAAAATTAGTATTTTTTGTATCTGGGCAAAGCTCCCTACTGATCTTTGACAACAGACACCAAATTTGGGTGGTTTCAAAGATGCCTGGGCCTTCAAGAAGAGCCTCAAAAAGATTAATATTTTTGAGAGATTTTATTTATTTATTTTTAGATAGAGGGGAAGAGAGAGAGAAAGAGAGGGAGAGAAACATCAATGTGTTCTTGCCTCTCATGCGCCCCCTACTGGAGACCTGGCCGGCAACCCGGGCATGTGCCCTGACTGGGAATCCAAACAGAGACCCTTTGGTTCACAGGCACTCAATCAACTGAGCCACACCAGCCAGGGCAACATTTAATATTTTTTTATGAATAAAACAGATATGAGGTGGGCACCATTCCTGGAAGGAGTATTTAAGAATCTCTAAGAGAAGGTATTAACTTTTAAAATTTATTTAATATTTTTATATACTCTGGGAACTGGATATTAAGTGAACTTTTCCTATTCCTTGAAAGTTTTGGTGGAAGCTTCAAAGGCCCAAAATAATACAACGCATACCAAATACTCTCGCATTCTAAAGAAAAGGCTAGGCTACCTCAGGGTGGCCCCGTCTCTGACTGTTAGCCCATGGTCCACTCTCAGGCTGTCTCAGAGGATGGGAAGCATTCAAATTTGCAGAACCTTAGAAAGAGGGGCAGGGTGCTTGCTGCGCATTTCTTCTGCCTCTAAGAAGGCAGACTGAGGAAGGGAGAGACTTAACCTTCATCAGAAACCAGGTGCAACAGGCTTCAGTGGAGCCATTTGGAGAACTTGGCATATGTCCCTGGAGTAGGTGGGACGTGAAGATTGATATTAGACTCACACCTGAAGAGTGGAGAGGCTGAGCCTGGGCCTGACAGGGTAGAAAGTGCCCCAGCAGGTTCTATTTCCCCTGAGCCAGCAGTGGGCCCTGCAGATTAAGTGTGGCCGTGGGCTATTGTCTTGAAATGGGCTGCATTGAAGAGGGCTTCCTGATAGGGTGAGACATCTACAGCTGGAAGAAGCTGCAGACGACCCTTTAGAGCACAGGTGGCAAACACAAGGCCCGTGGCCGAATCCACCTCCTTTGATCTGGCCCAGCTCCTTGTTTCCACCCGGTGGCAGCCCCAAACTCTTGATTAACTGTTAAGGAGCAGTTACATTTATACAGTCCTAAAATTACAGCTGGCCCCTTGGAGGCAACTGTGAGGCTGATGTGGCCCCCCGTGAAAATGAGTTTGACACCCCTGGCTTAGAGGCATCGCCCACATCACAGGGAGTAGAGATGAGTGATCCCAGAGGTGGGAAGGTGTGGAGGGGGGATGGGGCGGGGCTTTACCAAGGAACCCAAGCGGTGCCCCAGAGAGTAAGAGCACAGCCAGATCTCCACTGTACTGGTCAGGTGAGACCGTCCCTGCCCCTTACGCTTCTCTGTCATCCCTGCTCCAAACCTGCGAGGTGGTAAACAGCAGCCAGCAGGTGGGGGAAAGAATCGCCTGAGAAAGGAGGGAGTGAGGCAGCCCCCTGCATGTCTCCATTCTAATTCCACCAGAGAAGAAGGAGGGAGGAGAGATGTTTTCAAATGAAAGAGAGTTTACAGTTTTCATATTTCATGGAACTGGATTATTTAAGACCCGAAAAAGGGGGGAAATTCCTTTGTTTTCTAAGAATGGCAAGAAAAGCTAAGATATCTCTTATCCAAGAAAAGACCAATAGAGAGGATGTGCAAAGGCAGTGGGGAGAAAAAATCGTGTTGTTTTTCTTGCCCTCTATGGAGTCTGTATTGTTCAGTCAACTGGTTGTGTTGCTTTTATAGTTTTCTAAAACGAACTATAGAAAGGGTTAAGATACTTATGTTTATTAAAAGGAGGCTCAATATAGAGAACATATAATACAAATATATAATAGTATTTATCTCCCAAATTGCTTTCAATATAGGGGTCATATGTTTAAAACAAACAAACAAGCAAGCAAGCAAACACAAATAATAATTCGGCTTTCAGATAATGGCATTTGGGGATTATAATGATAATCTGAGGACAGAAAAGATTAACAACAACAATAATAATATTGATATACCTTTTTGCTTTTTCTAATACCCTCAGGTCAAACGATATTTTCCCTTTAAGCAGGTGCTCAGAGGAAATAACAGTCTTTTAATTCCCTCTGCATGGAAGAGTGTATCTGTATCAAATTTTATCTTCTCTTCAGAACACTTTCCTGTGTTTATATTGCTCCAAAACAGCCAGGTGAAATCCATCTATAAATTGGTGCTATTTTAAATAAAGGGAAAAGGCCCTGGCCACGTAGCTCAGTTGCTAAGAGTGTCATTCTTATATGCCAGGGTTGGGGGTTTGGTCTTCGGTCAGGGCACATACAAGAATCAACTGATGGATGCACAAGTGTAACAACAAATCAATGTTTCTCTCTCTCCCTCCCTCCCTCTTCCTCTCTCTCTCTAAAATCGATAAATTAGAAAAAGGAAGTAGAGTCTGTTATCATCCCTATATTTCAGATGAAAAAGCTAAAGTTGAATGAGTTGCCCTGGGTCCACCAGCTGGTTAGTATAAACTCCTCAAAGATGACTATAGAGTCTTAAAAATCTTTGTAATTCCAGCACATGGTACAGTGCCTGATTCAGGATTGGTTCTCAATGGAGGTTTGTTGACTGAATAAGTGAATGTATAACACAGGGACAAATAAGGCATTGGGATCAAGCTCAACCTACTTCTAGTCCAACGTTCTTCCTCCTTTCCAGTGTCTGGACACACAACTTACACAGAACTTACATAGAACAGGGTCTGACTGCAGCCTTCAATGTTCTGTTGCATTTTTGGTGACCAGAGGGTTGCTTTAGGGCCATGCTACACCTGAGGGCAAATAGGGCTTGGTAGAGTGGGGTCATCCATGCAGTATTGCATGGTGGAGAGAGTGCTGCAGTGGCCTGGCTTCCTCCATGGCTGTCTGGCCTGCTCCGGGTGTGTAGGTTGGTGTTGGGAAGCTCAGGCCTGTGGAGGGCAGTGGGGCCTGTGGGCATGCCTGGCTGAATCCCTGTAGATGGTGAGTTGGTCAGAATTCTTTCATTACTCACTTACGTTCTTCATTTGGTAAAATTGTATTGAGTACACACTAAATACTAGACACTACTTAGGAGAAGGAGAGAACCTTCTGCAATTACTGTTTATTCCTCTGGACATCCCACTGTCCCCATTGTCTCTGACCTGCTTTTGGCCAGAGAATGTGGGGCTGGAGGTCAGAGGCATAGGTCCTAGTCCCATTTCTATCACCAACTCCCTGTGAGATCTTGGGTCAGTCACTGTCCCGGGTCTCTTTGAACGTCCCTTCCAGGTGTCCCTTCCCAACTTTCTGCTCTTTTCCACCTGTCTGCCTGACCTGGGAGCCTAGCCCAGATGAACTGCACCAGTGAGCCCCCTTTCCCTCTGCTTTGGTTACATTCAGCAGAAGCAGAGCCCTGGCTGGGGATGGGAAGGAGAATAGCGAGAGCAGGGAATTCGTTCCTCTAGCCCTCTCCCTGCCTCCCATGTTGCACTGGCTGGCTGGGTCCTCCTGTCAGGCAGCGCTCCTCATACGGCCCCTCTGGTTTCAGTAACTGCTCCCTTTGCTCTCTTGTTCAGACCTGGGGTAGTAACGCTTTCCCTCTGAAACTGGCTCTGTTGCTTTTCCTTAACCCTGGTAACAGCTTCATTCTAAACAGACCCTTTATTAAATTCTTTTTCATTACCCCTCTTAATATAGTCACTAACTATTTCTAAGCCTAGTTCCCAATTTGCATATCATAATGTACAGAAATTGTTATTATCTTAATATTGTAACAGAATTAATATTTTATCAGAATTCCTTTTGGAGAGAGAACTGTCTTTTTTTATTATATTTTTTCCATTGCTTTCTATCCCCCTTATACCCTCTCTTCCCCGCAATCACCACCCTGTTGTCCATGTCCATGAGTCCTTTCTCTTTTTTGCTCAACTCTTCTACCTGCTGACTGCCTCCTCCCCAGAGCTGTCAGCCTTTCTCTATCTATGAGTCTGTCTCTATTTTGAGAGAACCATCTTCACTTGGAAAACACCTTGCTAAATAGTTGGTGTATTAGGTATCTATTGCTGTGTAGCAAATCGCTACAACCTTAGCAGCTGAAAATAACATTTATTATCTCACAGTCTCTACAGGTTAGGAGTCTAGTCATAGCTCAGCTGGATCCTCTAATTCAGGCCTCACCCAACTGCAATCAAGATGTGGCCTCAAGTGGGAGGCTTGACTGGGAAAGAACTACTTCTGAGCTCACTCGGATTGTTGACAGAATTCATTCCTTGTGTTGGGAGCACCCAGGGCCTCGGCTTCTTGCTGCCACTGGAGGCTGTCCTCAAGTCCTAGAAACCCTAGGTTCCTAAATGCTGCCTGCAGTTTCCTGCCCCGGGGCCCTCCCAACGGGGCTGCTTACTTCATCGACCCTGCAAGGAGAGTCTCTAGAGGGACTTGCTAGCAAGACAGTCTACGCGAGGTATGTGATCACAGAAGTGACACCCCACCACCTTGGCATCATTCTGTTGGTTAGTAGCAAGTCGCAGGTGTTGTCCACACTCAACAGGAGGGGATCCTACAAGGACACGAACACTGTGAGGTGGAGGATGAGGGCCATCCTGGAGACTCCGACTACCACATTTGGGAAGAAGGTAAGTCCTACTGAGGGCTTGGATGTTGGATATGGTCAAAATTTAGGGGTTAGGGAGTAAGCTGCATTATACTAGGATAAGGAAAGGCAAGGAGAGAGGGAGGGGGAAGTGGAGGAAGAGGCCAGCAAGCTCGAGGCTGGAATTAGGCAAAGCCAGTGAAAGTCCACTGTCATGGCCTGACCAAAGGGTCTTTTGAGAGTGACAGTGCCTGTGGTACCTGAGTATAACCCCCACCCCTGCCTCCCCTGAAATCTTCAGTAGAATCTACTTTCTTCTGGGATGTTAGGTGTGAGCGATTTTATTTTTGACATGATAGATACTGAAGAATTTCGTCCCGAGTTTGATATGAGAGGTAAGGAGGTACGGGGCTGGCGCCGCTCGAGAGGACACGCGTGACTGGAGCTGAGGGGGCCTGAGGCGCTAATTCACTGCTATCTTGGAGAGGCTTCCAACTTCTCCCTTTGGTCAGGGAAGTGGCAGGAGAGGTGAGAGGCTGGGATGCCTCCGGCCATGATTGACATTGCATATAAACGTGAAGGATTTAAAGAAGAGTGTTTCTCTACTAGAGAGAGAGAGTTAGTTGGAGGCCGGGGAGGGAGTACACTTACTAACTTAGGATGATCATATCTTGGGTGCCTGGATCAGTCCCAGTTTAAGCAACAAATGACAGTCGCTGAATTAAGGCCCTCCTCTGTGACGGGGTCTGCAGGGTTGAAAGAGAGGTTAAGCAAGACAGTGCTTTCTATGTATTTCTAGATGATCCTTACCAGAAGTGCTACCGGGTCAGAATTGTTCTTCTTATTCGACACATTTCAAAAGTGAGACGTGGAGATGTTCAGTAATTTGCTGGAGGCCACACAGCTGGTAAGTGGCAGAGCCAAGGTACACGTCCACAGCTGTCTCATCCTAAACTCATTGTCTTTTCATTCTTTTCTCAGTCTATGTATGAGGCAATTCGGGGTTACGTGACAACCCCTAAATTGTTATGAGCCTAGTTAAATTATGCCATGGTTATTTCCTCATTACATATCCCTGCATGGAGAGCTTTAGGAAATCTCCCAACTTTACACATCAGATTGTAGTTTAGAACATAATGGATCGCAGTTTGAATTAATTGGGAAACTTTTGATCGCAAGAAACAGAATATCTGGTTAAACACGGCTCAACAATACGGGTCTGTCATCTTACATAAAAGAAGTCTCGAGGTGGGAATTTCCGGAGGTTTAAGGATGCTTGAGATCTGGTCAGGGAGGCTGCAGCTCTCTTGGCTTTCTCCTCGTGGTGACAAGATAACTGCCGCTGTTCGAAGCATTGCACCCGCATCTGACAACGTCAGCCAAAGGAAAGGTTTTTCTTCTCGTCTGACTTCTCTTTTATCAGGGAGGAAAACCTGCTAAAGAACCCTCAGCCGATTTCCCCTTATAACTGCTCGAGCCCTGTTGCATCACACTCGCACCCTCACACCGCTGTGAGTGAAGGAAGTGAGAACACATGGCTGCCTAAGGCCCAGAGGCAGGGTGGACCTGCCCCAGCAGATCGCTGCCAGACTGGAACAAATCTGGCCTTGCAGTAGCGATGGAGAAGGAAGGAAAGGCAGCTGGCTCCACAGTGTCTGCTCCAGGGTCCCATGCCAGCGGCTCCTAACCGGGGACCGTGAGGGCAGGGCCGCTGCGCTGAGTCGCTGCGCCTGTTGTTTGGGAGAAACTCCTCCTTCATAACTAACGCCTCTCCGGCGTCCTTGCCCCTCGGCTTCATGAAAAGACTTGGGCTCAAGCTTCTGACGGCACCTGTGAGAAATAACCGTCATTCTCTGGTGCGTGGCGTTTTAATATGAAGCATATTATTCCAAATTCTTACTACTTCAAATGGTTTTGAAAAAAACAATGAGTCATCATTCACAGGACTGAAAATGTGAGGACCTCCCTTTGGAAATAGCACACGCATATGTAACTAGAAATGGCAAGCACTCTCATCCTCATGGTTTGTGTTCCTGATATAATAACAACAACACAGTGATATAATTACAGCAGTCATGGTAATAATAATAATAATAATAGCTACCATGTATCAAGTGGTGTTGGCTACTGGTCTGAGAACACTTATACAAACCTACATTTTTAATCCTCATAACAACTTCACGAGATAGGGTTGAATATCCTCATTTTAACGATGAGCGAAGCGAGAGGAAGGTTATAGGACTTGCCGACAGCACGGAGACCGGGGCTTTGAGCCCTGTCGGCAGACTCAGAGGGGCCTGCCGAGGGACTGTGCTGTTGTTCTGCTCTCAGTGAGCCCGTGCTCTACCTGCTGCGGGTGAAGAGCCGGGGGGATAAGAGACTGGGAAGGGAGATGTCTTCTAATGACTGAAAGTGGTCACTATGGGAAAGGAATTCAAAATTCGTTTGTAAAAAGGCAAATCTTGGTAGTTATAAAATAGTCATGGGAATATAAAGTACAGCATAGGAAATATAGTCAATAATATTGTGATAACTATGTCTGGTGCCAGGTGGGTACTGGCAATATCAGGGGGAACATTTTATAAAGCGTGTAACTGCCTATGCGCTATGCTTACACTTGGAACTCATAGAAAACAATATTAAATGTAAAGAAATTTCAAAAAAAAATCTTGTCTTACAGTTGTAAATAAGCATTATTATATTGTCAAAGCTACCTGGGGCCCAATCCAAGCTTTAGCACCTACTAGCTGCATGACCTTGGGTAAATTATTTCAGTTGTCACTGCCTCCATGTCTTCATATGCATTGGGATGATAGGACCTACTTCACAGAGCTGTAGGGAAGATTAAATTAGTTAATGGATACAAAACACTTAAAATAATGCCTGAAACCTAATGGGTCATTGAGAGGATGTGGAAATAATGTGGGCTTTAAATCAGCTGGGTTAGGGTTTGAATCCTAACTATGTGACTTGGGCCAAAATGCTAGACTCTCTGTGCCTAACACATGACCGAGTTTTAAGAATATGACCTGTCTTAATAGGATGTCCACCACATTACCCCTTCCCTGTAATCGCAGTTCTATGTCGATAGGTCTGATTGACACTCAGTGGCTGCTTCGTATCAGGTTGATGCTGCGTGGAGTAGAGCAACTCGGACTCCTCGCCCTCAGAGATAGCTAGAGCTCAGGGTAGCTTCTCGGGTTAGCGTCTGGCCGAAGCCGTGCCGCCACACGCAGAGCATGCAGTACCAGAAGGCGGGGGAGATGTCAGAAGAGGCGACGACAGCTATCCACTGGGTGTTTTAGACGCGGAGTTTCTCAGCAAAGGAATCTGGACACGGAGCAGAAGGCAAACATACCTGAGTAATTGCTGTTGTAGCCTGTAATAAGTACCTTGAAGCAGAGACAGTGCACTACGGTGCCTTTGGGCAGCCCGCCCCGCCCCCTGCCCCCTGCCCCCTGCCCCCTGCGCCAAGCGTCCCCATGCTTTCTTCTCCCCCATTATTCCTCTTCCTATCTTCAGCATGCATGCAGGTTATATAACTCCTCTAGGGTCTTATTTTTGGTCCAATGCTACAGAAGAGGGAAATTTGACAAATGAATTCGCCCAAAGATGTTAGGGCCTCTAGAATTGCTGTTTACAGTGAATGACCAGAACCCCGCCGCCCGCCGCCCCCCCCCCAAATTGTAAAGTAAGATAAAGAAATGCATTTCTAACAAGAGTTTAGGTGGGGACTTTAGAGTAGGAGACTCTCTCAGGTCCCTCACATCTCCCATGGTCTTCTCTCCCCTTCAGAAAGGCCTCTGAC
>PVJI01004182.1:0-39977 GCA_004026765.1 Micronycteris hirsuta | reverse complement strand
ATTTCTAACAAGAGTTTAGGTGGGGACTTTAGAGTAGGAGACTCTCTCAGGTCCCTCACATCTCCCATGGTCTTCTCTCCCCTTCAGAAAGGCCTCTGACATCCTGGTGGACTGGACCTTAGTATCTGTACCAGTTTCCTCCCTGAGCAAATTAAGTGCAAGGTAGGACTCAGTGGGGTGCGGAGATTCACCTTCTTCGGTTTTGTATCTTCATTTGGGGCAGCGTCTTTTTCTTAGACCTCAGGATAGCACGTTTAATAACATCAGACCAAAACAATATCTTTTAACCCGAATAATATCAATAGTTATGGCTATCATCTTATCTTACAATTAATTTTTTCCTGTTAAATTTAGACTTTCTCAGTAGTGAAGGCAGAAAGTTATTATTTTGTGAACTTTTCATTATAACAGACCCAAACTCCAAATAACTCAAGCCAAAAGACAAATTGCTGTTCTGAAATTGTTCAATCATTGCCCAAATGTCCACTTCCCTTTGATCTTTGGGAGATGGTCTAAAACAATTTCCTCTTTGGTAAGTGTGCCATATTGATCATTTTGAATTAAAATCGCTTGAGAAGCAGCAAGAGTGGGAGGAGCTGACTCTTCCCTGTCTTTCTAAATGCAGCAAATAAATCTCCATGTGGTAGGCAGCTCAGAGCCGAGAGACAACCTAATTACAAGAGTTAAAAAAAAATCCGGAGTCTAAAAAGCCTGTGTAAGTAAACCTTGTAACGCCTTCACTAATTTACCACCTAAGCCAAACCTTACTTAGGGTCCTTTCTAATGAGCACTAACTTTCTCTGCCCTGCCAATTTCTAACAAATTGATTGATTCTTTCTCTAAAATGCATTTTAAAAATGCCTGGTTTGATCATGTCTTTGAGCCTCATTTCATGATCTGAGCATCACATTGTGTTTCTTCCTTGTGCACACATGAAATTGGGTTTTCTCCTGCTGACCTAGCCCTGTGTCAGTTTTGTTATTTTATTATTAGTCCAGCCATAAGAACTAAAGGCGGGTAGAGGGCAGGAATTTTCTCTCTCCCCGACATATGCATTAGGGATTCAGATGCGGATTTGTACAAATCGTGATGTGCCCGGCTGCCATTCCGCTTTCTGAGATAAAATGCTAATCAGTTTTAAAGCCTAAGACTTTTTATAATGGAACTGACAGATCAAAAGCAATTTTCAGTTTTTTACAAGGATCCAGGGAGTAGAACTCCCTGCCACACTAGTAAACATTTCTTGGCAGCAGCCTGCCTGAGAGCTCTTGGCAGAAGCTATAATAGAATCGTCCTTTCCTCTCTCATCCTAGCAATTCACAGTCGATTTATAGTACTTTCTGAGAAAAGCAATTCTCAGTCCTAAGGGACATCAAAATGAAAAGCACACCAAGTGAAGTGTTTAATTTCATCAACCCAAAGATTAAGTAAAAAGTCTTTGTCTCCTATGGGCTTATAGTAACAAAATAACCTTCTGTCAGAGAGACTTGATTACAGGAGCACTTCTAAAATAAACGGGCATGAATGATGTATCATTTAAAATACAGAAGAGAAAAACATTGGAATATAAGCCTGTTCAAGTCATTTCTTATGGGTCTACATGCATTTTTTTACTGTAACAAATAGATCCTACAATACATCTCAATATGATGGATGGTTACCTCTTTTAGTTAAAAAGGCTAATAGACTGTTTTTAATATCTTGCATCAGTGTGATACATTTGTTATAATTGGCGAACCAATATTGATATGTTGTTATTAGCTAAAGTCCATAGTTTACATTGGAGTTTGCCCTTGTGCTGTGCATTGGAGCAAATGTATAATGACACGTGCCCACCGTTACATACCATACTGAAGAGCTTTACTGTCCTAAAGACCCCCATCCCTACCTATCCACCCTCCCTCTCCACCAATCCCTGGCAAACACGGAACTTTCTGTTTTAGTTTTGTCTTTTCTCGAATGTAATATAGTTGGGATCATATAGTATGTAGCCTCTTCAGACTGGCTCCTACATTTAGCAACATGCATTTAAGATTCATCCATGACTTTTTGTGGCTTCATTGTTTCTTTATTTTATTGCTGAATAATATTTCGTTGTATGGATGTACAACAGTTTGTTTCCCCATTCACCTACTAAAGGACATCTGTTTAGCTTTCATGCTTTGGCAACTATGATTACAGCTGCTATGAACATCTATGTGCAGGTTTCTGTGTAGACATAAGTTTTCTACTCATTTGGGTAAATACCAAGAAGCAAGAGCATTCTGTCATATGCAAGATATGTTTAGTTTGTAAGGAACTGACACACTGTCTTCCAAAGTGGCTGCAGTATCTTACATCCCCACCACCACAGAAGCAGGGTACCTGCTGCTCCACATACTTGCCAGCCTCCGGTGTTGTCCATATTTTGGATTTTAGCCATTCTAACAGGTAGGCAGTGTTGTTTCATGGTTGTTTTAATTTTTCCACATGTATTTTAAAGTGTCTAAAAACATATTGCTTCCTCCTGACCTGGGGTCCTCAATCTGGAGTTGAGAGATAGGATTAGGACCTTCATGGTACTGTATATCAAATGGTGTGCAGTTTTTCTGGAACACGAGACATTTTCATTATTAGAATTTAAAAGAAGTTTATGAACCACAAAGGTGAAGAGCCTCTCTTTTAGTGCATTTATTATCATCATGTTAAAATTTAAGTCCCTATCACAAGTGTTGTTTGGATACCACGCTTTTTAAAGGGTCAGACAGTGACAATCATGATCATCCGACGTATTCTGGGAGCATCTTTAATGGGACAAACACGATATTAGGCACTGGGGGTGCAGAGATCAAAAACACGATCTCTCCTCTTGAGAAAGTCAGACTTTTGTAATTCGTGATGTCAGCAGGCAATCACGGAGGAAAACCCAGATTACCTCGGGGCGCTCAGTCCCGGTTGTGCCACTAGATGTCGCGGTAGCGCAGGCCGGCTGACTGATCAGCCCGCCCCAATGCAAGGAGGTAAAAAGTGTGTTGTTGTCTTGATGTAAGGCGTGCATATGCATTAAAAAAACATTATGTGTGTCTTCTTTTCTGAAACACGCACAAAGCTACTATTAGTATAAAATTGTGGTTATTTTGAAAGTTAAAGGAGATTTCAAAGCCTAGCTAAAAATATATTTCTACAAAAGGAATATGTATAACTAACAATATTATAACTCCTGAAGTGTAATGCAGCAGGCGACTTGAGACTATTAAGCTTTCAACATGTTTAAAAGGTTTATTAAAGCATCTGTGTAAAAAAACCTCCAACAATAACCATTACTTATATTTAATAACATCTTTTTCCCTGTAAAACACAAAGACAAATTGAATAGTTGTAGTAGCAGTCAAAGATTGAAATGACATATATGTTGTTTCAGAGACTATTCTCTTTTGATATAAAAATTTTTTCTATAAGAAAAAGGCTTTGTTTTAATTTTTAAAGTGCTCATTCATTCATTAAATAAATTATGTTAATGTCCAAGATTTCCTAGGCCTTATAATAGCATTGTGAATACAAAAGATGAACATATTGTATGTCCTGTCCATAAGGAGATTATATTATGGTGAGAACGAATTTTGGTTTTGTTTTTTGGAAATAAAAATTAGAGTAGCAAGTACATAGACCGAGATGCAATTGGACTTAACACGTGTTTTTTGGCTAGTTCCAAAATAAGAGACCAATAGATGCTAATCTACAATTGCACTGAGGCTTATAATTTTTTCTTTAGCCCTGAGGGGCCTGGGGTTTTGGGTCCAGTTCCTGAGCCAATACGTACATCTAGCTTACTGCCTGGCATCCACATCCTAAACAGGCTTTGTCAATGCACACTTGTTTTTATACTAAGGCGAAGTGCAAGGAAACCGGGCATGCCCGTGTGGGGAATCACTTTGAAGAGGCTCTTTTGTCTTTAAATATGTTCATCAAGTAAGTGGGTAAAAACTGCAAAGCTGTCTCATTTGTACTGGAAAGGTTGATGTGGGAAACTCCTTGTATGAGGCCAGCATGATCCAGATACAGAAACCAGACAAAGCATTGCAAGGAAACTACTGACCAGTATCCTGCATAAACATAGACCCCAAAATTACCAACAAAGTCTTAGCCAATTAAATCCAGCCATATATACACACACACACATAATATATGCGTGTCAACCGATCTTCGACACACACGCTGAGGCAACTCAGTGGAGAAAGTATGAACTTGAAGTGTATGCTGCCGAAACCATTGGACCTTTACGTGCAAAAAGGTGAACCTTGACCTATACCTCACACCCTATTACAAACTTAACTCAAAATGGATCAGACACCTAAGTATAGGACCCAAACTATAAAATGTCTAGAAGTAAACAGGTGAAAATCTTTGTACCTTGGGTTAGGCCAAGATTTCTTAAAAAGCATCCCCAAAGTGCAAACCAGAGAGGAAAAAGTTGACAAATTTTGACTCAGTTAAAATAAAAACCACCTACTCTTCAAGATACTGTTAAGAAAATGAAGGAGAAGCCACGGACGGGAAAAAACATTTATGAAACACTGTCTAATAAAAGACTGAGTTCCTTAATAAGGAGAGAACTCTGACAATTCAGTAACAAGAGATGATTGCATTAAAAAATACACAAACTATTTGAACAAACATTTCACAAAACAGGAAATAGAGCTGGCAAGTCAACTCTGTGAAGATCATTAGTCACCAGGGAAATGTAAGTTAAAACCACAGAGAGATACATCACTGGAACCTCTCCGTGCTGGAGGGGTTGTGGTGCCTCTAGAAATCCAGAAGCCCATGTAAACAAACCTGTGAGGTCTCAGTGTGTGCCACAGGTCTGTGGTGTATGCTATAAAGTTCAGTGTCTAATAAGAGTCAGTTTTTCACATAAACCTGTGGGCATCCAAGGGAGGAGGTAGGTAACTGCGGAGAGGCTAAGACCAAGCCTACTAGCGATAATGGTAACACCTCCTGAGCAGTTTCTTGAAGGATAAGCCAAGGATAAAATTGAAGAGAAGGGTATTCTAGACAGAAGTAACCTGAGGCACCACAGCATCAAGGTACCAAAGTGCATTCTAAGAAGGATAAATATTTTTGAAAGATTCCATCCCAGTTATTGACTGTATTACATTTGTTAACTTTTCTTATGCTTACTAATTCGTTCTCTTCATTATTCTGTCTATATATTCCTGAGCACCCAACTCTGTGCCAGGTAGTGGGTAAGGCTTAATGAGATAAGAATAAATAAGCTATGATTTCTGTTCTCCAGGAGTGCATGTATACCCATACATGCACACACACAGAAGTCACGGTTAGATTTTAAAATAGGGGTATATGCATGCAGCCCAGAGACCAGACGTCTAACTCAATATGGTGGCTGTGAACACCTACTAATGAAAGGGTCAACTTGACCATAAAAGGACATTCAAGCTGGGTCTTAAAGTATAAGCAAGGTTTGTTAAATAGACAGGGGACTAATGTCTTGCAAGGCAGGGAGGATCACATATGCAAAAACAGATAGCAACAGAAGAGAACGTGGCACTTGGAGAAAATGATGTCATTTAGTGTGGCCAGAGAGCAAGGGACGCAGTGCCTCTGAATGCACAGTCAAAGAGCGTGTGTGGCTAGGAAAGCAGACAAGGGGTCTTTGTGTGCCATGCTGAGGAATTCAGACTTCTCCTGTGGACAGTTGGGAGCTACTGCAAATTTTACCCAGAGAAGTACATTATCAGATTTGAGTATAAACATGTCATTTTGCTAGCATTTTCAAATAGGATTTGAAGAAAGATGAAACTAGAGATAGGGAAACCAGTCTGATGATTGCTGCGGAAATCTAATTGTGGGGTGCTCTGAATCTGGCCCAAGGCTGTGACAGTGAAAGTGTAGATTAAGGGACACTTTCAAAAGGTATGTGAAACTGATGAGCTTGGGAGTTGATTGAAAGTGTGTAGGGAGAGGAAAGGGGAGGAGGGAAAAGGGAATTGAGTCAATACAAGGTATACCAGAGTTCTGGTGTGAGTAGCTAGATGCTAAAGCCAATAATTGGTTAATTTATTAGGAAGAACAAATTTTAAACACAGCTGTCTAATAAGAATCCATTTGCACATAGGAGATCTAAAACCAGAACAAATTTAAGTTAGCGCAAAACGTCAATAAAAAATTCTGGGTCCTATTTTCCTCTTCCCCAGTCAAGGACACATTTCTTTGCTCCTTCTCATTCACATTACTGAAACCGAATGAATGTGAGACCTTGTAAACCACATTTTCAGTTTACCCCTGGGCTGTTTCACCACCGATGCAGTAGTTACCTTGGGAATGAGGTAAACAGAAAGTCGTTCCCTTTTCGGTTGCCTAGGAAGATAAGTTTGAATGTCAGGCTCTCTGTGAAAAGCATAGCACCTCTTCCTCTTCGTGAGTGCACTTCATTCTGATTTGAGACCTTTTTCCACTGAAATCTTAAAACATGTTGCTCCAAGTTTCTTTGAAATGCCTACTTCTTCAGTACACAATATACAGTTATGACAATAGCTACTGTTCATAGTTTTTTATCTCCTATTTCTTAGATAAGTCCCTTTAACATTTCATATAATAAGGGCTTGGTGATGATGAACTCCTTTAACTTGACCTTATCTGGGAAGCACTTTATCTGCCCTTCCATTTTAAACATAATCAATAAAATATACTTAAAAAAATAGTTACTGAGTATTTACTATGTATCAGGCTCTGTACTAGTTGCTTTAGAGATATCATTTCTTTAATTCTCAATATCTGTAAGGCACATCAGGTTAGTCTCCTCATTTTAAATGTGAAGAAGAAGCTCTGAGTTTAAGGATCTTGCCTAGTCTCCCCACCTGGTTACTGAAGAGACCTGTGCTCGGTCTGCCTGACTCTAAAGCCCTTGAAACTTCCATGACAGCACGCTGATTAGATCTATCTACAGAAAAACAAAGCTATTTAATAAAAAAACTGAAACCAAAACAAAGGAAGAGGGGAGAGTGTCAACATAAGAAACATTCAAACTGTAGAGAATTTTTGTGAGTTTATTTGAGCCAAACTGACAATTGCCAGGAAATAAAACCTCAACATCTTGTGAAAATGCTTTGGAAAATAGCAGTCTTGCACCTTGTTTTATACATCACAATCAAAAGAGAGGCGTAATGCCCTGACCAGTGTGGCTCAGTTGGTTGGGCGTCTTCCCACAAAGCAAAAGATGGCCAGTTTGATGCCTGGCCAGGGCACATGCTTAGGTTGGGGGTTCGGTCCCGTTCAGGACATGTGCAAAAGGCAAACCATCAGTGTTTTCTCTTGCCTCAATGTTCCTCTCCCTCTTTCTCCCTCCTTCCCCCTCCCTCCCTCTATAAATAGGTAAAGAAATAAAAAAATAAAATATTTTTTAAAAGGAGGTACAAGAGGGTTACGCGAAATCCATTGGTGATAGATTAGGGAGGCTGGAGAAAGAAATGTGGGAAATCTCTGGAATTTGATAAAAGTAAAATAACACACATTTCTTTTACCTAGGTGGGTTCATTGGGAACAATGAACACGGTAACAGTAACAGTGAGGGGATGTGTGGTCTCCCTCTGGTGCGTGCCTGTGCTTTGAGGGCTCCAGAAAAAAGAAATTTGACATTCAAAAGGCATGTTATCATAGTTGCAAAAAGACAATAGACAAGCTCAGCTAAGGTAAAGACTGACTATTATCAGGGGAGATTCCAGCCTAGGACATGACTCTTAGCTATAAACTGCTACTGATTAATGAGTTTTAATTTCAGACCATCCTGCTGGGTTACTGTAGGTCTCCGAGTTTGTACGGCCGCCACACAGGCCTTCCCCGAGCTGGTCAGGTTTAGCGCGTGGCCCCTTTCTGTCCATAATAGTGTAAGGAACCTCCAGGCACCCTTCCCCCTACTTCTCCGGTTATTAGCTCAGCCAGTCTTTTACATCTTTTCCTGCCGACGTTTTCTTCACTCCCTCCCGCTACCACTGAATTATTTTGTAGCAAATCCCAGACATCGTATCATCTCATCAGTAAATATTTTTGTATGTAGCTTTATAGGATACATATCCTTTCTTAAAAAAACTAATCATAGTATCATCATTATTACACCCAAAGAAGCAAGCAGTAAGTTCTCTAACATTACATTTACAGTGAGTATTCATATTTCCCCTGATTACCTTATACATTCTTTTAAACGGTTGGTTGAATTAGGACGATTAATTTGTACTTAAGCTGCCTTGTTTAAATTAGTTAAAACACCACCTCATTTTGGTCTGCCTATCATCACACCCACATACACAGCAGCTAGGAGGGACTCCATGGTGACTTGTAAGTGAACCACTGAACCAGTGAGTAACCTGCATGTCTCCATTTTTTTAACTGACATGTAATTGACATATAACATCACATTCGTTTCAGGTGTACAGCATAATGACTCAATATGGGTATATATTGCAACATGATCTCTATAATAAGTCTAGTTAACATCCATCACCATGCATAGTTACTTTTTTTCTTGTGATGAAGACTTTTAAGATCTACTCTCTTAGCAACTTTAGAATATACAATACAGTATTATTAACTATAGTCACCATGCTGTACATAACACCCCTACTATTTCTTTATTTTATAAGTGGAAGTTTGTACATTTCGACTTCTTTACCTATTTCTGACATAGCCCAGGAAAGACACGGCCGGAAATCAACCCCACTGGTGATCTGCGTGAAATAAATCACCACTTTGACACCTTAACCAATGTGCAAGGTTTCACGATGTTTGACCACCTCTGAGAAGTCAGATTATCTTCCTGTACTAACTGCTTCACAAATGAGATGAAGAATTAAAGGAGTACAGAATTTCAAATGTCAAATTAAAATGTCACACAGATACACAAAAGTTAAGAGCTATACGTATTAGTTTCTATAAAACATCTAGTAATGTCCAGGGATCAGAATCTGTTTTGTGGTGTTCCAGTTTTGGGGGGAGGGGACGTTTGTCTCTAGCACCTTCCCTTTCCTTGTCCTCGCCCCCACCCCTCCCAGCTCCCTCGTGGCTGGGGTCCATGTTTCCCCATCTCTTCCTAGAGAAAGACCCCTACTAAAGAAATTAACTTAGGCCTGCTGACTCTAAATTCACCCATCTCTTACTTTATCCTCTAATCAAAACTTCTTGCCCCAAGGACAAGAAAATGCAGCCCTTGGAGCCATTTATTATAAATTTATTCCAAAACTCTGTTACGCTTCAAATGACAAAATTTAAAAAGCCTGTGGGCTTTGGAGTCAGGTATGGAGTGGAATTCCATCTCCACTACTTTGTGACCACAGCTGAATTGCTTAACTTGTCTAAGCATTGGTTTTGAGGTTAACCACTGGGTTGTTGGCAGGCACAGAACATTTATGCACCCTGTAACTTTCAGGTAGCAGCTTCAGCCAAGCTCTCTTTTGTGTGGCGAATCAAAATGGTTAGTGCAGGTCTCAAGCCCTGGAGGGGGGCTCACAAAGAATAGTGGTAAGACTCAGGTGCCAGAGAGAGGACACGCTGTCAACCAGCCCTTCTTTGTTTCGTTTTTAACATAGAAACAGATTCATATGCTACCTCCCCAACACTACTTCCTCAATTCGCCAAAGCAAAGAGGGTAAAACTGCCCTCCCGTATTCCTCACACCCCTTTCAGGCTATATGCTGCTCATTTGTGACTGGCAGTCCCTTTTTTGGGGTCCCTTGGGATGTTCCTTGAGACCAGATGTTGAGGCAGGAGGGCAGTAGGGAGGGAGAGCATGGCGTGGTTTGCTTTACTCCACTACCTTTAGCAAAGGCTCTGCTTAGAACTTCATACCAATCGTTGGAGGATAACAATCTCCCGAGAATCCGGTTACTTGCGTTTCATGGCAAGGTCACAGGCAAGCAGAGATGGATCCAGGACCTGCCCGGGTGGAGTTGTTTATTGTATGATTCAGCAGATGGTTCTGGGGATCTTCCTCTCCCATTTGAAATAAACCTTCTGGCAGCCACTAAGTGACCGGCGTCTGCATGGGAGGTTTTTAAATGGTGTTCTAGGAAGCCCCGGGGTTTCAATGAGGAAGGAGAAGAGTGCTGGAGAGCAGAAAGGGCTTGGGGCACTCATTCCACTTCCATTTGGTAAGTTCTGCTTTGTTCAGTTTCATTTGTTAAGTCTGAGGGAAATATCACTTGGCAAAAGGACAGGATTTTGCTGCTAAGCACGCATACACACACACTCGGGCAAACCAATCTCGGACGTTCTGCTCAAGGGGAAATTAAGGGGAGATATCGAGAGAGGGAGCAGGCAGAGAGCAAGCCGCAAGGCTCTTGAATTTGTCTGCACTGTGAGACTTTATTACTAGTAGTAGGTGTTCCCAGTGAAGATGAGAAAATACGTGTGTTCATATTCATGTGCATTTGGTAGACCTTTTGGATAAGTGGCTCTTGACTCTGCTTGCACATTATGATCGCCTGGGGAGCTTTAAAATATACTTGTGTCTGGGTTTCATCTCATAAAGTTTCAAGATCCTTGGTTATTAACCCAGCTCTAGTGGCTAGTAATTAAAAACATTTACCCATATTGTAACCTCAGAACAACTATGTATTAGATAAGTATACACACTTATAAAATAAATATATATTATAAATAAAAATTTTATAGAGAAACTTGGCACAAATACAGGGTTGAGTTATTAAGAATGGCTATCAATAATGACATATTTGGATATTTCCCAATTTTATATCCTCCTCTGCTCATGAAGACACATGAGAGTGGCCACAGTGTTTGTGGACCTCATGTTAGGTAAAGAGAGACTATAAGACAAGCTTTTACCATTTTGTGTTTTTTTACATCAACCAGAGTTATAATGATGTGCATTCATCTTTACAATCTATTCCTGCTTCCCGGTCACAATAAGGCATGTGCTAGAGAGCTGGTCTCCGAATGAATGTCTAAGGTCAAGCCCTTGCTTCACAATATGGCTACAAGGAGTACTGGCCACTGGCCACGGCCGTGTAAAACACAAGGCCGTAAGTGCCCACTCTGCTGGAATTATGTCGTATTGAAAGTATAAGCATCAAATAACTTCAGAAGCCATTTATTGTAAATTTACTCCAAAAGTCTGTTGTTCTCAAGGTGACCAAATAGAGCAGCTCACAACCAACTATAACATTAAAATTTAAAACAAACATAAGAGCTTCTTACTTTTCAAGTATTTCAAAGGGCTGTGTTTCCTAAATCTATTGCTTTTAAAAATGATGTGTTGATAGAACCATAAAACAATTCATCCTAAACAATTCTTTAAACCACATGGAAGTGAATCAGGAAATATTTACAACACACACTGATCTTGGAGGGCGATATTCTTCCTTTGTTGATATAGCTGCTTCAAAGCAGGGATTCTTTCCTAGGGAGCCATGGCCTTTGTGGTCAGGAGCCAAATAACATTCCCCAAACTCTATCTGTGGGTGCTGCTACCTCTCTGCAGCAGGGGAGCCTGTGAAAGGAAAGAGGAGATTCCTCATCCCATGGTGACTGTTCTATTTTGAGATTAACACAGGTTAAAAGGAATACTTCTGAAATATGGAAATGGTCCTCCCAATTCAAATGTAGACCTGCATAGGGTACTTGAAAAAACTCTGGGAGAGATTGTTAGGAGAACACGCGTGGGTGTGTGTGTTGCGGGGGAGTGACGGAAGTTCCAGGGCTGTTCTTGTGCCGGATGAGCTTCTCTATCTGGGTTCTTAGATCTAGAAAAGTGTTAGCCAAGAAGTCGCAGGCAGAATCTTTCCATTCCTTGTGCTACTTCCTAAGGTCACTGATGAATGGACATATTTGGGGAAATAAATAAGTGTGTTCTACAACCCCCTTACCCCCGCCCTTATTCAGTGAATGACATTTCCCAGGAGGCAATAGGCAGGGAGGAAATGAACACTTCTTGAATGTCAACTGTAGTTCAGGCACTGTGCTAAGCACTTTTATATGGATTATTTCCTTCATTCCTTACAAATACCATACAAAATGTTATTTTGCAGATTGGCAATTTAAGTTTCAGAGAAGCTGAGTAATTTTTCAAATTGTAGCCTGAATTCTTTTTTTTTGATTTTTTTATTGTTTATGCTGTGACAGTTATTCCAATTTTTTCTCCCTTTCCCCACCTCCTCCCAGCCCCACCCTCTCCCCTCCCTAAACCAGCCCCATTTTTTTGTCCGTATGCATGGGCTGCACTGTTCTTTGGTTAATCCCTTCACCACCTTTCATCCATACCCCTGCCCCACCTCCTTTCTGGCAATGCATCTAAGCTTCTGTTACTATTTTGTTCATTAATTTATTGTGTTCATTAGATTCCACAAATAAGTGAGACCATGTGGTATTTTTCATTCACTGATTGGCTTAATTCACTTAGCATAACTTTCTCCAGGTCCATCCATGCTGTTGTAAAATGTACACATTTCTTCTTTTTCACAGTTGTGTAATATTCCATTGTGTAAATGTACCACAGATTTTTTATCCACTCATCCACTGATGGGCATTTAGGCTGTTTCCAAATCTTTTATAATCTGAATTGAATGTTCCCATTCTTTTCATTATACCAAACTGTGTCTTTTAGAAAAGCACAATGAGCTAAACCATATGAAACCAAATAAACTATAGAATCATGAAGAGTTAGTTTGATGGGGTGAGGGGGCCAGAATAGAGCTCTGGTTTAGCACGTGGACGGTAGGGTCAGATAGACCTGAATCCCAAATTCTTCACTCAGCAGCCTAATGCGTTTGGGCTACATTCTTCAGAGGGGCTGTTCTAGGTTTTAAGTGCTAGTGCACTAAATAAAATACTTGGCAGTGCCTGGCACATAGTAAGTGCTCAACAAACGCTGGCTATAATTGTTATTTATTTTCAGGAACTTAAAGACTCTCTGTTTCCAACACCTTTATGGAAGTAAGATCTGGGGTTCAGAGAGTCTAAGTGAATTTCTCAAGGATATAGAGTTAATCAGTGACAGAGCTGGAATTGGAACTCAGCTCTTCCGAGTCTTTCCCAAGACAATGTTTTCACAAGGGGATGTCAAGAGAGTTTTTGAGATAGCCCTCTTAATGATGACTGTATTTGTAAACCCCATGGAATGGAATCTTTGAAACCAGTACTGTTCTTGAAAAATCCAGGTCGTAGACACTTAGTATCTTCAGAGGCATGACTTTCTCTTCCTCTTTTCTGTCACAACCCCAGTTGGGTCCAGGTATCTACCCTTCCCCCATTGCTAGGGGTGAATTCTGTTAAATCTAAAGCAGAATACACGGGAAACTTGTTAAAACTCAGATTGCTGGACCTCACCCTCAGCATTTCTCATTCATTAGAACTGGAGTGAAGACCGAGAATTTGCATTTCTAACAGATTTCCAGGTTCAGAAGCTTAAGCTGCTGGTCGGGGGACTGAACTTTGAGAATCCCTGGTTTCAAACAACCAGTGTCACTCCTCTGCCCTGGGGATGAGCAACTGAAGTAAATGAGCTGAAGATTCATATTCCTTGGTTGGAAGATTTACTGTTTCCTGATGTAGGTAAATAATGAACAGTTGTTGGTTACTGGCAGCCATCTTGTTGCCACGAGGAGACGACCAGCCTCAGTAATAAGTCAGTGCTGTAGACAGCAGAATAGAGAGAGGAACTTTGACGACATTATTGAGCCACAGAATCAACCAAGCCAGAGGCTTGATCTTCCTCTGTACCTCCTGGTATATGCAAGATTGTGCAAATTTCCTTATTTAAGCTACTTTAAATCAGAGTTTCTTTACTTTGGCCACATGTAACAATGTCCAATAAATTCCTAAAACTCAATAAAATGCAAATACCTGTATTTGAAATATATAACATTTTAATTTAATGCCAGATTTGCCTTCTCCCAAATAGCTGACAATGTTATCTTTCATTAATGAGGTAATACATGTATAAATAATAATTTATTTCTATGCTTTAAGTCACAGAAAGTACTCAACAAAAACATAACCCTATTCTTAACGCTTTCATCTCATACCGTGAGCAAGAAAAAACAATTTTCTTTCAAAAGACTCGATGTGATTAGTTAGTAGTCGTCAGTAAGAAACACACTCTAGTACATTTCTAAATTAGGACACACTTGAAATTCTTAGACAAGATCAGTCCTTCTAAAGAAGCTGATGTGCATCATCTTAACAATTGCAGTTTGTTAGCGGGTCCATTCTGTCTCTCAAGTACAGGAAGGAGCAGAAGTGAAATCAATTACCTTACCTCCTTCGGGTTTGTACATAAATAACTGCAACTATGAGAAGGACATGAAAAATAAAAAAGCAAAACGACAAATAACATACTAGCTCTTCCATTTTGCATCACGGAACTGGAATACTTACCCATTTCAACATTTCTTCCTTGGAGAAACCTGCCATTCATTCTTTATGACTGTAAGCAAACAATATTTTTGTCTGTGATTCTGATACATTTCCATGTAAAACTTCTCTCCGTGAAAGGTCATTTTATTGTGGCATGAACATTAGGTATGCTTTCAGAAAATGCCTGTTGCCTAAGAACAGGACCTACCCACATCTTTCAGTTATTTTGCGAGGGGCCAATAACAAGTTTTGAGTTTTTCTGTTTCCTCTAAGCCAAAGATCATGATGAGTAGTAATAATAGCATCTGTTGCTGCTTAGTACTCTGTATCATGAATTGTGCTAAGGGCTAGATAATTGTGCTAAGGGATTATCTCATTTCAGCCAATCATTAATTCATTCAACAAATATTTGTGAAACACCTTACATTTGCCAGTCTGATGCTACAGACCATGTTGAGCTAGAATGTTCACCAGGATGGAGAAGAGCAGTGGTCTGGTTTGGGACCCCAGGGCAAGAGCCATATTGCCTGGGAGGTAAGAGACGGAGAAGATAAAAGTCATCTTCCCTCATTTTTACTCCCTGAGTTTCTGCTCTCAGTGTAATGTACTGTGTTTCTCAAAGCTTATTCCTTGATATTTCCATAGGGGAATGATAATAGGTGTTATTTTAAGAGTTTCTAGGAGCAAAAATTTTGAGGGGAAACATGGGGATTCAACCATTAAACAGAAGTCCTTACTACAGAAGCTCACAGTGCCTTTAATATACCTTTGGGCTCTCCAAGAAGGTGCCGTGTTCTGCACCACGTATTTCCCAAACTCATTTGACCATAACCCACCCTCTCACCCCACTTCTACCCCTACAGGCGGTATAGGGTGTCAGGGCTCCGTGGCACACACTTCAGGAAAGACTGAGCCAAGCTTTTCATTTCTCTTTCCACTTCAGAGCTTTCTAGTACTTTGAAAGCTCCAGTTTTTATTCTCTGCAATTTCAGACTCCCCACCTCCCTGCCAGTCTTCTGCATCTTCAACATATCTAGTTTTCAGACATCACAGCCATTCCTAGTCAAATCTGAGATATCTATGATAGACATTAAGCTTCTCAAACGCCTTTGCTCCTTCACAATGACTGGGGGAGGAGGGAAGAAAGGGACATAGGGAGAACGGTTATGATCAGAAAGAAAAAAAATGTAAATTTCAGTAAATAAATGAAAGTTCATACAGCTCTTCTGAAAAACTGCCAACTCCTGACTACAACCAAAATGCATTAAAAATTAAAGTCATGGATCACAGTATCTTGGATGCAAAAGTGAAAGGGAAATCTAGGAAACTACTGGTGTAATCTGGTTATGTTTCAAAGTCAAGTCCAGTAATTCTTATCGAAGGAGGTGTGGAGAGGGAGGGAATGGTCTTTGGAACTTGGATCCTGTAGTTTGGCGTTTATGTTAGCCAAATAACTTAACCATTTCCAAACCTGGATTTCTTTTGTGTAAAGTGTGGAGCTGTATATTGTTGGGAGTTGCTGCTCAGACGAAGTCCCATTAGAAAACAATAGTGTAAAACAATAAAGCAATATATATTTATAAAGAGAACGCTTAACTCTGTATACTTTTTCCTCCTCCAATGCATCCATCAGACCTCCTCATTCTCTGGAAGAGTAATAATGTGAGAAGAGGGGATATATGGGGAATTCTGTAATTCACAGCTTTGTTTTGGAAGAGAAAGTTTTTGTATGAACCAGAATCCTAGTAGGAAACTGAATTCTCCACTCCAAATCATTCAACAGAAGAGGTATTAATTAGTATACGGACTGTTCACAGGGATGAGGGCATGGGTAAGGGAGCCAGCAAGGATGTGGAGGTACTAGTGACAGTGGGAAGCGATTGCCATTGCCGTTTGAGGAGGCGAGGAGAGCTAAGGTGTTAGCAGCTGAAGAAGAGGTCATCCCCTAGCAGGGGTGTCCAAACCTTTGGTGTCTCTGGGAAGAAGCATTGTCTTAGGCCACACATTAAATACATGGTGACACATAATCACACACAAAAATCTCATGTTTTAAGTAAATTTATGATTTTTTCTGGGCTGCATTTGTAGCCATTCTGGGTTACATGCGCCCTGCTGGCCACAGGTTGGACCCTCCTGTGAGGCTGAGCTTGTAGATGCAAGTTGTAGAAGCAGGAGAGAAATCTTTCTCTCCCTCAGTTCTCCTGCAGTATCTCCCACTGCACCAAACCAGATAGAATCAGAGATCAAAGGAGCCCAGGAGATGCAATGTGAGCAGTGAGAGCCTCTCAGGGCCCTGACCAGCCAATCTCGGGGGAGGAGATGCTCAACGACCCCACCTCTTTGCCACACTTCTAACTTCTGGGTGAAAAACTTGGAGTAAAACCACAATATGTCAACTGAGAGAACATTTTAAGTTCAGATCAGAGTCCAGTCCCGTCATTTTACAGATGACAAATCTGAGATCCACAGAGCTTGTTCAAAGTCACACATCTTACCTGAGCAATGTGAGGTTGCAGCTTACTCCTGACTTCTAGTTCCACAATGCATCTCCTCCTCTCTCCCACTCTGCATCCTTTAGACCCTCTGAGTCTACTCTTTATCTTATTTCTGCCTCACAATTCAGTTTCTCAGATCTTCTGTGTCTCCTAGAGAGGAAAAGGAAAATGAAGATTTTCTCTCCAGGCAGGTATATGCCACCAACACCAGGCTATTTATCTGAATCAGATGCACAATGCACGGAGATGAAAATGTGATTACAATGGAAGTCCATCTACATCTCTTTGGGAGAACTGGATGAATAAGAAAAAACTGGCTCAGCAGAAAAGCTCAACTTGATGTTTCCAAATGCACCACAGCTAATAAGTAATTAAAGTAGTCAAAATGCTCATTCTCTCAGGGAATGCAGGATACTTTAGGTTTCAATACTTTGTTGCCAGCCTTAGGGAAAATTGGAAAATGGTTGACTTTTGCCTTACGTCATTTCATGCCCACTCCTCTTTCGAAAGTTCCTTTCAAGATTCCTTCCCCCGCTTCATTCCTTGTCACCAAAAGCTAGTTCCTGGCTCAGTCAGGAGCTGCTCATCATCCCCTCTTGAATGTGGCTCAGCATTTCAGACTGTTCCTGGCCCTTTGCCCCATGGAGGTCTATCTGTCCTTGATTCAGTGAGATTTCAGCAGGAGATCTGCTAAACAAAGTTGTGTTTAACTGTTTAAGGTTCTTACTCAAGAGTGTAGTATGTTACCGTCCCCAATTACTCTCCTCACACCCTCATTCCTGGCCACTGTCTGCACATCTACCATATTTCAGTCCGATAAATAGAGCCTATGATTGGATGTTCACATACTCCAGTCAACCTGGGACAGAGAGGAAGGTCATTTAGCACCACTTCTCCAGGGGGATGCAGAAGAAGGTAATTTGTAGCCAGCTCTAGAAAAAATTGTCAGATGGGATTCCAGGCCAAGTTAACTCTTTCTTATCATGCTATCAGATGTTCACCCACATTTTCAGAAAATCTATTTTGTCTATGAGTCATTTAAAGAAAGATCTTTTGAGGAGATTGTTATTTCGCAGTACCATCAAACACCCGTCATTTTCACTTTTCCCTTTGTTTATAAAGACTAGTATCATCTGTATCAGTACTGATCATCATCATCTTTAATACCTAGTGGATTAAATTACTTAGTTGTAGAAACTGTCATTAACTATTTTCAAGCTGTAAAGTTTGAAAACCCAGGTGGTTTTTACTTTTTATACTTAATTCTTTTCCCATTTCTCTGCCCTCACTCCATGCCAGCACATTCTTTTCTCAGAAACATTCTTTGTACAAAGTCAGTGACAGTATATGGAATTAAACCAGCAGGACTGACCAGCTATCACTCACACCAGAAAAATCTCTCGCCACCAGCCTCAGGACATGTACATGAAGACAACTGACACGGAGTCTGAGGCTCACATTAGGAACTTAATAAATGATTGGTGATCTTGCAATTAGTAGAAAAACAGGTCCTAGAGATCTGATGTATAGAACAGTACAGTGACAATAAGCAACATTATTGTATTATAATCATCATACTCATTAAGAGTCTATATTTTAATTATTCCAACCACAAAAAGGAAATTAGAATTATGTGACTTGATGGAAGTGCTAATTATAGCTACAATAGTAATCACATTGCAAGATATAAATGTATCAAGTCAAAATGTTGTGCACCTTAAGTTTATACAATGTTAGATGTCAAATGTATTTTAATTAAAATGATTATTGATTCTAAATTAAAATATGGCTGAGCAGTGATTTGCAATGAAACAGACTTACAGAGAAGGTTTAAAATTGCAGAGCATGAAAAAGGCTGCATTAGTCATCAGGGAAATGCAAATTAAAACTACAATCCAATACCTTTACATACCCACCAGAATAGCTGGAATTTAAGAAACTGATAATATAAATATTGACAAAGATGTTAAGCAACTGGAAACCTCATATTCCACTGATGAGTGTGTAAGTGATATAATTGCTTTGCGAAATGATTTGACAGTATCGTGCAAATAAAAGTGCCCATAAATGTGCACTGAGAGCCATGAACAAGACTGCTCCCAGCAGTGTTATTTGTAATAGCCCTAACCCTCCACTGAAAACAACCCAAACATCCCTCAGCTGTAGAATTGTCAGATACATTGTAGCATATTCATTCTGTAGAATACCATACAGCAACGAAAAAGAAGGAACTAGAATTACAATAGGAAATACGGGTAAATGCCACAAACATAACATGGAGCGAAAAAGTCAGACTCAAAAGTATATACGCTGTATGATTCCACTTATATAACATTTAATAGGCAGATCCATTAAAGCAGTAGGAGTCAAAACCGAGGTTATTCTGGGGAAGCAGGGAGGAAGCAATATTAGGAACAGGCCCAGCAGAGCTTGTTGTCAATGTTCTTTTTCTTGACCTGGCTCTGTGGTTGCAGTGCTTATCTGTACCAATCCACTGAGGTAATCGTATTCCTGTTTTCTCTAATATTTTATATGTATACTTCAACTGAAAAAAAGTATAGCTGCAGAGTGGCAGGGATGGTCCAAGCAACATGACCTGCCCCTCCTTAATCCCTTTAGGCTATATTTTCTTCAACAGTCTCCCTGATTTTCCTCAGCACCTGGGAGTGTCTTACTGCTCGGGGACTCCCGAGTGAGAGACTGCCCCAGGCGTTGTCAGGCTCAGACATCTGTCCACATTCCTTTCCTTTGCCTTTCCTATTTTTTTTTTCTGAAAGCTTTGTTCTGCCCTTTCTTAGGGACATCATCGTTTCATCTTTGCTTACTTTTTGATGACCGATGTGATTTTTCACTTCTTGCAGTTTAAATTTGAAAAAAAAAATCCTCAAGAGTGACTTTAGAGATTAGTATCATGGTTCAGCCCATAGAGGTGGAGGTTTTTGGGGATGGCAACCTTTAAATGTCACAAGATAGCTAGGCCTGGACACGTGTCCCATGCCTGTGCTGAGGAAGTGTCTCAGCTAAGCAGAGAGAGTCTAGAGAAGGTGTTCCTTGGTTCCGCTGGTGTAACGGGTATTAAGAAAGACCAGCTGGATGGTGTCCTTAGTGAACATTGCTGATGATGCTGAATCCGTTCACTGAAACTTTTTACTGGCTTAAATATCAGGGTGTGGTGATGATGACTAAGTATATGAGAACAAAATTTGAAAATGGAAGTATTATTCATACATTAGACTCTCTTAACCCCAGCATTACATACCAGAATGAATGGGCTGGCAAAATTCTTTGGGGGTGTGGTTCTTCCTGCCATTTCTTTCCCTCCCTCTCCTTCCCAGACTCATCTACCCATTAACCATTCCTTGTGCTTATTGAATTATTTGGGGTTACGTTTGGCAAGGAGACCAAAGAGGTATGTGACCTGCTTGCTGCCTCTGCTTTCTGGGTGAGAGGTTAACACATGGAAACAATTTTGGAAATATTCAAGGTAATCACAATGAAATGTACTGAATACAACAGAAATACCTTGTTTCTGATCAAGTATACAGTATACTCACTGAATACTCACTGAAGTATACTGTATACTCACGTATACAGTGAGTGGTCTGAAGGGGGAGAAATCATGTTTCCACTTGGCCTGTGGACTTGGGCATGGGTCTGCCAAGCTGGAAAAGATTCGTAAACCGAACCAAGACAGCAGAGGAAACTGCCATCTTTTCATGTTCTCCTTTAGCCTGTATTTCTGTAGTTCTATTGGCCGAGCTGTTACATTTACTACTGTGGGGACCAAAAGATGACAAAGCACAGTTCTGCTTCAAGCTGGTGGTGTCCCTGTTTATTACAGTTATCTATCTATACATTTTTCCATGTTTTCTGTTATTTGGGCCGCTATTTAGAAGAGACGATCTGCGTCCAAGCTTGTACTTCTATACTAAGTACTCACTAGTGAGCTCTTTTGCTTCCAGCAGCAACAAGAGCTTCTCTGTGGAATTTCCAGGGCACTTTAAAGAATTTTGAAGAACAAATTGGCTGAAAGTAAAAGGAAGAATGTTTAACTGAGTTTCACATGGGCAGAATTCACAATGTGATATGGAGTCTGTTGTCTCCTTATTTTAAAAAGTAATGTATATCTCTTTTTCTGGTTGTAAAACTAACTCCTGTTTATCGTAGAACATTTGGTAAATTCAAAACATATGTGAAGAAGAAAATAAAATTCACGCATGACTTCTCTATGCTTACATGTTGCTGATACAGTCTTCTGACAAAAACATTTGCAAAATTGTTACCATGTCACGTATATCATTTTATATCCATCTTTTTCATCTCTTTCCCAGGTCATAAAATATTTTTCCCAGGTCATAAAATATTTAAAAACCATGATTCGTAAAAGCTGTATAACAAGATTCAGCCAACAATAATTCTCCTAGAAGACACCAGTTAATAAAATGTCTTAGAAGATATATGTGGATATTTTTTCATTTTCAGTCTGGGTAGCAGTCAGTCATTAGGTTTTCTACCCCATCTATATGACTTTCTTGTCAAGATAAACAAGATTGGCTCCACTATTCAAAACCAAGAGAAAGAAGACTTTCCCTTAAAATATCTGTTACAAAGATATTAAAATTAACTTTAATATATGGATCTCCTTTGAAAAATATGGAGAATGTTTTCTTCTTTCTAGATGTTACTCCCAGAAAAACTTGTAACCAACATTGAAGTATAAAGTTCTCTTTGCACAATGCAATTGGTCTAGCTTCTTTCACTTGGCCCACAATTCTGGAAGTTTACTTATTGGTTTATAGAAGGTGAAAGGTACAACAACTCACTTAGACTATCTCAGGTCAATCAGATGGGAATCTTATAGGGCTCTGGGCAGAGCTGTTGTTGGACCTCAGAGATGCTGAAGACGAACACCGGGAACTGGAGCTGTAGGGAGTGGCTCTTGCTGTCCCTTAGGCAACAGGACCTCACCGGTCGCCATCTTTGTTACAGTGGCTCCTTCCACTCTGTCTCTACTTCTACTGCTCCTTTGTTACCAGTTGCTTCATCCTTTACTTTATGTGTCTCTTTTCTGCCTAATGTCTTCACTTTACTCATAGTTCACTCATAACTTACCCCTCTTAGGGCTTCTTCCTCCTGTCTTACTTTTTAGCATCTACTCCCACCAGGTGATTGACTGATGTTCCCTTTCCATTCCCAGTTCAGCTTGGAAGAGAACGGGTGTGGGTAGTCACCACCATCCCTGTCTGGGTAGAGAGCTCACATCAGGGCACCTTGTAGGCCTGGCTGCCTTTCGGTTATCTGGTCGTGTGAAGCGGGTTGTATGCACGCATCATGGTTTAGGCTTCTGCCTCAGCTAGGGGCACTGGCTGGAGCAGCTCTCTTAGACCTAAAGGGAATCTGGTGCAGCAAGGCAGAAGGACTTTAGTCACATTCTTTTTAAAAAAATATGCCGATCATTAAAGTAACACATTTTTCATGTGTTTTTTTTTTCCCCAAGGCAAAATTCTCCTGACTCTTTCATTTAGACTAGTCATGTTGGATAGAAATAAAGCATAGATGGGTGGTTGCCAAAGACTGGAGGAGGGGAAAAGGGGGCGATGTTGGTCAAAGCGTACAAACTTCCAGTTCTAAGGCAAGTGAGTTCTGTGGATGTAATGTGCAGCATGGTGATTATAGTAATGGTGCTCTATAATATACCTGAAAGTTGCTAAGAGAGTAGATCTTAGGTGTTTTCAACACACACACACACACACACACACACACACACGCAGAAAGGAAAATTGTAACTATATGAGGTGATAGATGTGTTAACTACCTTATGTATCATTTCACCATATACATATATATATCAAGTTATCACATTGTATGCCTTGAATTTACACTCTATTATGTGTCAATTATAGTTCAGTAAAACTGGAAAAAATATTCATGTTACCTAGCTAATTTCTGGCCGATTTTAATAGAAATGTATTTGAACTAAATTTTCTTAAAGTTCCTGAAATTTAATATTATAGAAAAAATGTTCATGCTTTATAACTGACATTTTAATAAGCCTATTTGCAAGAAGGTAAATGCATTTTAATTGTTAATGTAGAATTGTGCTTACAGCTATCAGAGGCAAGCAAAGATGGGTGGGGAAGGTCTGGAATATGCTGACTTTAATAGAGTAGGTTAAAAGCACTTCCCTTTTAAAATAGAATGTTCTCGGGCATTTTCCTGGTGCTTTGCTGCTAAAATACTAATAGTTACGTGTAATGGCTAACTGAGGATTGTTATTATTGAAAATAATTTTGATGTGCACAAATTGTGATAAGGAGAGTGGATCATGAACATAAATTTATGTTTTGGTTTTACTCTAGAAAAGACAACTTACTCTATATCATCTTACCGCTGCAAAACAGGAAGTGAAGTCAGGCAGTAAACTGCTTCCTGTCTTCTTGCACAAAGGAAACAGATATGTAAATATACTAGGCAGCCTTCAGTTCTCTCTCCACTCAATCCATCCTGTGCATGGTCCTGACTGGCCATTACTAAAATGTTATGCCGTCATTTCTATGTTGTTAACCCTGGGTGTATGTCAGAATCACATACAGGATCCACCCCTCATTTTCTGATTTATTTGGTGTGAGTGTGGTTTGGCTATTTATATTTCGAAATGGCATCCAAGTAATACTATGAAGCAGCCTGGAAGCCACTAGGCAAAAGGACAGAGCCTGAGCATTGGAATTTGCATTCAAGGTGCTCTATTTTCTATCCCCAAACTATCTTGCCAAGCTCTGGCCAGCCCAAATGGCTTCTGGTGCCCTCTGTCCATTGCTTGTGCTTGTCTTCTCCTGTTCCTTTTTCAGGAGGTTCTTCTTCACACATTTTTTTTTTTTCCTGATTCAAATTCCTGTCCCTTTTTCAAGACCCGGATCAGTATTCCTCCTTTATGAAGCTTTCCCTGACTGCCTTTGACTACAGGGCTTGGTCTCTCTTCTGAACCCACACAGCAGTTATTGCCTAGGAAATCAGCTGAATAATAAATCAGTCATGTACTGCTTTGTGTCATCTCTCCTATTGTTGTGTTGAATGATTAATCTTTGCTTAACTTTTTACCTGTTTGTTATCCAGCTAGGTATCTTGGAAGCGTCTAGCATTCCTTTGTGTCCTTGTCAAGCCGCATGCCTTGCATAGTGCAGAAAGTCAGAAAGTATTTGCCCCCGCCTTCCATCCCTACTTCCACAGGTGTGGTTCAGACTTTTGTTTCTCTTGGAGTTTTGCCCTGGTCCTAGTGGGTCTTCCTGATACTAAACTCTCTGGCCCTTTAAATCACACCAACACACAGTGGCTCACATGGATAATGGCCAGTAAAACTGTCTGTGTGTATGTACTGTGCTGTTCCCTCTTGCTCTCTCCTTGTTTTGTGAGCTAGCTGGCTGACCCTTTGGCTTTCTCTCTCTTTTTGGCCCCTCACTCTCATTTTCTGCCAGGACTTGATAGCAGAATTCAATTTCCCTGGTTTTGACTACTTGTGTTCTCTAAGATGTCAGGGTACAACACACTTCTTACATCTTCCTGTCCCTGTCCTTTGGGTAAACACTTCCCCGGCCATGCTCTGGCCCAGCTTGACCTAAATTATCCGGCCAGTCCTCCACCAATACCCTGTTCTGATCTGTCAAGACTCCTGTCAAAGAGAACAGATACTCTCTACACAGGCTTTAGGATATTTAACCTTTGAAAGAAAACTGATTGCATTGTCCACATGATTAAAAGATTCTATTCTGTTGATCCCTCACTGTCTATTGAATAGAGTCTAAATCTAAGCTGTCCAATATGGGAGTTATTAAAATTCAAATAAAAATTGAGTTCTTTAGCTCTACCGTATTTCAAGTACTCGATAGTCACAATGTGGCTAGTGGCTATCCTATTGGACAACACATATATAGAACAAATCTGTCTTTGCAGAAAGCTCTGTTGGACAGTGCTCATCTAAATACTTTACTGTAGCAAATGAGTGTAATTTAGTGTAGCTTTTACAATCGCCTCAGCCTTTTGCTCTAGCTTAATTTCTGGCTGCTACTTGCTTCTCGGCCCTACCCATTTTCCCAACGTTCCCCAGCCACTCAGTGCCCTTTTACAACTCTGTGCCTCTGAACATGATGTTTTCTCTTCCTGAAGTGCTCTTTGATTTATTCTCTGGCAAACTCCTATCTACCTTTTAAGATCCAATTCAAACATCACCTTCCTTGTGAAGTTCCCTGGCTTTCTTAAACACAATAATTTCTTCCTGTGTATTCTCCTTGCTCTTTGAGCTCAGCTCTGTTGCCCTTTTTACTGCATTTTGTCACTATTTGCTAATAACTTTGACTATGCTCTTGGAAGGGGGATCCTGTCTGACTGTTCTATAGATCTCCCTTGATGGTTACCTGAAATTGTTTGCCTGACACCCTTTTGATATCAAGTAATATATTTTGTTTTCCTTTTTTTAAAAAAGATTTTATTTATTTTTGAGAGAGGGGAATGAAGGGAGAAAAGGAGGGAGCAAAACGTCAATGTGAGAAAGAAACATCAATTGGTTTCCTCCCGTATGTGCCCAACAGGAGGTCGAACCTGCGCCCATGTGCCCCCACCAGGAATCAAGCCGGCAACCTTTCACTTGCCAGGCAACACCCAACCAACTGAGCCTCTCTGGTCAGGGCAAGTAATATATTTTTGTGTTTATGTGTGGCACGTTTGAAAAGATCACTGGTTGCTTTAGAAGCCCTTTCCCTTTCCAGGAAAAACCTGGAATGACTTTCTGTCTTCCAGGGTGAAGGTCTATTTTTCTTCTAATTAATTCTGATTGGATTTGAGAGGGATGTGGTAGGAGATGACAAGGTCAAAAACAGAGGGAATATAGGTAAGAGCAGGCTCAGATGTGTTCAGGTTCCAGTGGTTACACAAAATAATGTGTGTTTGGGCAAAGAGTAGGGAGGGAAGATTGAAAAAACAAAACAAACAAAGGAAAAACAGCCCATGGAAAGAAAACTGGGAAATTGTATGTGACTTTTTCCAGGCTAAGGCCAAAAGCAACGATATGATAAAGTGGGAAGAGTTTTTATTACCATTTTGCAGAAATGTACATTTTCTTTCTCTTAGAGTTTGATAAGATTTTGATAAATTCTTATGTCTCAACTTACTGGGAAGTAAATCCTTCTGATCAAGACATTAAAATATCAGTTTCTCTTCTGTGATTATGGTTAACTTCACTACTAAAAGCTTATTTTCTTCTGAGAGTACCATAAATCCTAATAACTCAGAGTCTAAGAGACCGTCACTGATAACTATTGCCTAGCTGGCACCGCAAATCTTACAGTCAATCATCTCCCCGTGGGCGCTCGGACCACGCCCGCCGCTGAGACCACGCCCACCTGGGTCGCCCTCCCTCCCACCTCACGGATCCGCCCCCAGACCCAGCAGAGGGAGACTTTCATTGGTGGAGAAGTTGTTCTGGTCCCGCCCGGGGCAACGGCAATAGGCTGAACTGGCGTGGGGCGGTGGTAGTTGGCTGTCTGGGGACGGGTCCCTAGTAGTGCCTGTCAGAGTGGCTGGCGGCGGTGGCGGCTCTCAGAGCTGGGTTGTCAGTCAGGGAGCGGAGGGGGAAGATGGCTCGTCCGGACCCGCTTTGCTAGGAAGAAGGGGGGCAGGTGCTGCTGCTACCCGGGGACAGGCAGAGCAGACGCCGTCGTTGTCGCTGCGAGCCAGACAAGTCGAGGATCTGGAGGAGGAGCTCGGGGAGCCGCTCTGGTGAGTCCGGTTGAGCGACCCACGGCGGGGCCCCCAAGGCTGCGGAGGACCGATAACTTTTTTGTCAGGGAGGAGCCGGGGCGAGGCTGCGGCTGGGAGGGGGCCGGGACTTTGTCGCCTGGGCAGCGGCTTCGTTTGGGGTAACGGCTCCTGCGCGAGGCGCCGCGGGTGGACGCGGGGGCGTCGCGGGCCGTGCGCGGCGGGGCCGGGTCAGTGGGCTGCGGTCGGTGGCCGCTCGCCCCGAAGTTGGGCGCAGCCCTCCTGCTGCCACTGCTGCTGCCTGGGCGGCGCAGCTTTGTGCGCGCGGACTCCGGTCTGGCTTCTCCCCCGCGAGGAGCGGTCCAGACCCCGGGCGGGACCGGCTGCCACCGCCTCGGGGGCCCGGCCGCCCCTCGCCCCCGCCCCACCAAGGCTGATGCTCCGGCCCGACCCCTCCCATCCCTTCCTCCCAGTCCAGCGGGGCTACGGCTCTCGTCCGGTCTTGTGGCCAAAATGGTCACCGGCGACCCCCCTCGTTCTTTGAAAGCTTTCGCCCCCGTCTTTGCCCGCCCCCCCACCCCCGCAGGACGTAGAGATTCAGAAACAGCCCCGATTCTTTCCGTGGTTGTTACACTAGATGTCCTCTTCGGCACGTGCCCCTTTCTATGAGTTGCTCCTCTTCCGAGGCTGATCTTCACGTGCTCGAGGCTCGTCTGGGTTTTGTCTGAAAATTGTTGCGTTTAAAGACTCCGAGTTTGCACGCTTCACTAACCTGGGTGCCCGCCCTTCAGTGTGCACGTGTGTGCTTTGTACACTCACAGTGTAGACATTTCTGAAAGATCGCAATTTTGCCCTAGTGGCTTCGACCGCACGGAGTGGGGTCTCCGATAGATACCGCACCGCACGCCCGGCAGCCGCCGCGCTCGGCAGGTAGGGGGAGTTTGCTCCGCTGGCAGCCCTGCTCGGCTCGGAGACCGAGCCACCGGCGGCAGCACCGAACCGTCTGTCCTTTTGCAAATTATGTGTCCTTTGAGTCGCACGTAGTTTTTGGAGCAGGTGTACTACCTCTTTGGCTCATGTAACACTTTACAGTTTGAGATTTCAGCTTTTAAAATCTTATCTGCATACAGTAATAAGGATCCGTGTCACCTTGAGTCAATGTTACAGACCTGGGAGGCTTGTGTTCCTTAACATTCTCTGAACGTCCAAACTCTCACACCTCACCCCACCCCAAATTTCGAAGCTCTTTTTTTCTTTAGCTTAATACATTTTAAGGTTTGCAAGATGAGTATTAGTCCAAAGCACCATATATTAAGTGCAGGGAAAAGCAAGAAAGAAAAAATGTTGATTTGAGGATTGGCTTGGCCAATTGTAGCTTCTAAGTCAGTTATTCAAATAATTTATTGAAACAAAGTGGCAAAGGGGAAAACCATCACGTGTTTAGAAAACAAACTCTGGATTTTGCTTATTTTTTTAATTGAGTATGATTATGATTATTACCATAGAGGGATTATACACCCTCTTGGTTTTCAGCCTTAACAGTACCTGGATATGGGCATCCAGATGAGTCACTGGCCAGGTCAGTATGTTATTCTTGGTACGTTTCCTTTCTTTGTTGTGTTTCTCTTTTCTGAAATCTGCTCTTGGTTGCATTTTTTAGAGTGGTGTCATCTTGACGGTTCAAAAATATCTTATAGTTAAGATATTTGACTGTCTTATTCAGGATTCTGTTATCTGATATTTACTTTAAAATGAATATTAATGAATCTTTAAATAATGTTAGTATCAAGACCATTTTTGGGGTTTCAAGTTTATATTTTGTAAATAATTAAAATTATGTCAAACGAATATATTTTGTACTGACTCAGGCTGAATAGGTACTAGGGATACAAGAATAAATGTCATAGCTCTTTTTATCAAGGAACTTACTGTTTAATTTATAAGACAGATAAGTAAAGTAACAATTATAATACCATGTGATAAGTACGATTAGAGATATGCCTAGTGTATAGTAAGGAAGCAGAGAAGGAGATGGCTAAAAGGTTGGCGTAGGGTAGACTCAGGAGCACACAGTAGAGTTTTGAAGTATGATGTCATTTTGCCAAATGCAGGAAGTAAGGGAGTAACTCTCCAAGAGGAGAATATAAGTGAGAAGGCAAGGAGGCATGAGAAGCCAAGACAATGTAGAAAAGTCATTGTCAATGACAAATCCAAAGTCAATAACATTGACATTGATATGACTTAAATGCAGAGGTTAGGGAAATGGCAGGATATGAGAATAGGGAGAGTGGTTGAGGGCCAGACCAGGGCATTGTTACCTGGCTAAGAGGATTGGATTGGAGGTGATCAAGACGCCATTTAATGGATTTCTGTTTCAGACCATCACTCTGGCAGAGTAAGGTAGAATCTGATAGGTCCTGTGACCTTTGGGAAGAAAGAAGGACCCTGAGGATTTGACTTGGTTTCATTGATTGAAAATGAGGAGTAAATGGAGGGAAGATGATAAATTCTGTTTTCAATTTTTTTTTTAAATTTGAGGAAGCTGTGGAGCATTCAGGTGAAGATGTGGATGTTTGGATCTATGGATGTAGAATTTATAAAGGAAATCAGGATTATAAGGAAGATTGGGGGTTAAATGGAAGCTCTACTGATTTGGTTATGTTGAAATAACTAAGAAAGTTTTTAGCATGATAAAAGCAGACACCAAGAGAACAGACTGATAAAGAGCAGAAACAGGTAGAAGAGTATGAAAGAGAGATAGAAGAGTACTGTAGTAGTTAGAGAAAAGTGGGAGGGCCATCAGGAGAGATGCTACAGTGGAGAGATTTTCAAATAAAGAGGGAATGGACCAACAATTTTGAATGCTGTAAAGAGCTGTCAAGTATGGAGAGGAATCCAGGGACCAGTGAGTTTGTCAGGAGCCCATTGGTGACTTGAACAGGTACAGTTTTAGCTGAGTGGTGATTCAGAAACCAGTCTTCAGAAAAGTGAGAAAGCATGGGTAATGATAAAGTGGATATGCCTGAGTGAGGCATTTCAAGAAAACTGAAATAAAAAATTGAAAGAGGGGTTAGAGATAGCTATAGAGTAGTCATTCTCAATCTTAGCTGCACATTTACAATCATTTGGGAAGCTTTTAAGGATCCGCAAATCCAGGGGGAACCCCCATGCCAATTTGTGGGGTGGGGTGGGACCTAGACCTCACTGTTTATTTCAACAGCTTTATTAAAGTATAATTGACATTTAATAAACTATACATATTTAAAGTGTGCAGTTTGGCATGTTTACACTTGCAAAACCATCATCACAATCAAAATAATGAACATATTCATCACCTCTACAAGTTTTCCTGTTTCTCTTTGTAATCTTTCCCTTTCGCCCCCTGGAAACTATTGCTTTACTTTCTGTTACGATAGAATAGTTGCATAGCTGTTTTGAAGTTCCCTGGGTAATTCCACTGTGCAGGCACTTTAAAAATCACTACAGAGGGATACAGGTTGAAGGGATGTTACGCTTGTTTCTTTACATTCTTAGGGGAAGCAAGAAGTAAGATATTCAGGAAAAATTAGCAATTTATTGGAACTAAATTCCTGAGACAGCAGAAATGGTTGGATTATAGAGCTTCGACCAGTAAGAAGGGAAGACAATTCTGGAAACAACATCTCTAACAAAGATTATGATGTTAAAAATAGTATATTTCTTTGTTATCAGCATCAAAGCTGTCATCATGTAGAATCAAGATTGGTGCTCTCAAGTGCTAAGAAAAAAAATTAGAGAGCATCTTAATAATGTGAAAATGAATGCCCTTTAGAAAGCTCCTTAAATAGATCCCGAGACCCCTGGCACCACCATGTAGTGCTTTGTCATTTTTTTGGAGGGGAACAGATGGAATTAACAGTTTGGCTATTGCTTATTGTTGAGAGCGGAGTACTGCCAGAGTCTTTTTGGCCCTCTTGTAGTTAGGCTGCATATTTGCACTGAGGAAAGAGAACATTTAACATTTGAAAATCTCCTGTTTATAACATCTTTGCTCAAAAGAAATCCTGCTTGCTTGCATGTTGGATATATTCCTTTTCAATACATTGGGGGAGAAAAATTGTAACCTCTGTCTCCCAAATGAGACAGAGAAGAGTTGCGATTAGAAGTGTCAAAGGCCCACACTTTTTATACTGAGGAAGATAGTACACATATGCTTCCCCCCATTCACTTTTTGGAAAAAAATTTCTGGCTCATGATTTGGATGTAGGTAAAAGCTCAGCCTTACTGGTTCTGAGGTCTAGAGCTTGTTCCTCACTTTTGATTCTTACCTTTGGCAGGGGGCTAAAAGCAGAATGGCTAAGGTGGGGTGAAAACTTTTGTTTGATTGTTTTCTAGAATTCTGAAAATTTCTTCCACTCAGATATAATCATTATTAACATTGGTGAATACTTATAGGTCTTTTTAATAGGTATTTACTTTTCTTTTTTTTATTATTACTTTATTGTTTTTCAATTATATTTGTGTGCATCCTCTCCCCTCCCCTCCCCCTCCAATCCCACCTCCCTTCCCTGCCTCCCTCCTCCCCCTTGGTTCTGTCCATGTGTCTTCTATAGTGGTTCCTGAAAACCCTTCTCCCCACTGCCCCCTCCCCCCTCCCCCCTCCCGGGCTATTGTTAGATTGTTCTTAATTTCAGGTATTTACTTTCGTTAACAAAAAGAAACCATGTTAAATATAGTTTTTTTTAGTGTGCTGTTTTGCCACTGTCTTATTTTTACTTAATAGAATGAATGCTTACCCTAGTCAATAAAATATTATTGGTTTTAGAGTATAACATCATTTTAAATGTTCCAGCAAATGGATTTACCATCATTTATTTAACCACAATTTCAATTTTTGAAAATTTAAGCTTTTTTCAACAATTTTGAGTGAGTAGTGTAGCAGTTAGCTTCATGACAGATTAATCATTGCCCATATCTTTATTTCCTTAGGATAAATTCTGAAGTCAAAAGTCATGTATATTTAAATTATTTTAAATAGATATTAGTAGATTGCCTTGCAGAAAGGTTTAATTAATATTCATGCTTATTAATTGTTTTGAGAAAGTCAGCAACCTCGCTGTATTCAGCACTAGCAATTAAAAACTGCCATTTTGATATGAAAAGTTATATCTTCTATAAATTTTATTTCATTATTAGTGACACTAAATATTTTTATTTTTTGACTTACTCATTAGTGTTCTTTGTTTATTAAGCTATTGAAGATTTTAAAAAATTGAGTTATGAAAGCTCTGTACAATATTTAAAACTGTTAGACTTTTGTCAAATTACATTGCAAATAATTTCTGCAGTTTGTTATTTGCATTCTAATTTTGTTTTTGGTGTGGGTTTTTCTTTTTAAACAGCTTTTTAAAACTTTTAGTGTAGTTAAATCTATCAAATTTTTCTTTTATGGTATCTACCTGCTTAGGAAAGCCTTCTCAGATTCCAAGATTATGTAACTATTCACCTCTATTTCCTCATATTACTTTCACAGTTCTAAAAAATATTTCATCTTTAATCTATTTGGGATATATTTTAATGTAGAGTGGCAATTCAATTATTTTAATACTGCTTATTAACAGTTGTCTTTCCTCAGAGGTTTAAACGTCATCTTTCGTATATAGCTAATCGTATATAACTATGCGATTTTTTTCTAGGCTTTTTATTCTTTTCATTGGATGTTTATTTTTTTGATCCAGTAATTTCAAACTCCTAAGTATTATAACTTTTAATGTATCTTATTATATGGTTGTGTGAATTCCTATGATCTTTTCTAAAGATTTCTAGCATTTCTCATATATTTCTTTTTCCAGTTTACCTTTAATTCAGTTTATTAAGATCCCAAAAGAACTGCATTGGAATTTCTAAATTAATTTTTTAGAAATAGTTGTGATATCTTTACAATATATTCATCATTTCTCCAAGTCATCTTTAATGACTCATTATTTTATGGTTCTCTTCATGTGATTCTGCCTGTCTTTAAAATTAAGTTTTGATATTTTAGAACTTATTGTTGCTATTGTGAATGTAATATTTTTTTCCATTGTACTTTAAAGAAGATGACATCTTCTGAGTGGAACATAGAAAAGTCGGTGGCTTGTGTGTACTCTTTTCTATCCAGTCATCTCATGAACTCTTAATTCTAATATTTTTTATCGGATTTTTGTAAAAGGCAGTTATAGCATTGGAAATGATTATAATTTTGTCTCTTGCCAATATTTAACCCTTATTTTATTTTTAAAAATTTTATTAACCAGATCATCTAGGATAATGTTAATTATAGTAGTAAATAGTAAACATCTTTGGCTTGTTTCTGATTTAAATGAGAATGCTCTTAGGGTTTCACAGTTGTGTATTCTTTTTGAGATTTTTTTTAGCATGTTAAGAAAATAGCCTCAATTTCCTTTGTTTTGGAATTGAGATTAAGTAGAAGATTCCAGAGTTAGAATGGGATAATATGTGTGTAATGCACTTTATATAATTCATATTTTAATTTATTGGGTGTTCAAGATCAATTTGCATTCCTGAATTCTGTTTGGACCTTGTAAAGAATGTTAAGTGCAATACATTTAAGAGATCAAGGAATGTTAGAAACAGTAGTTTTCCACTGCCGTTTACATATTTGCCAGTGTTGAGGCTTGCATCAGGGTAGCCTTTTAGTAGTAAATGTTAAGTGATATTTGTTTGGTGTGTTCCTTGAACAAAGAGTCTTTTGTTCTGGTGAACATTAGTTGCTTTCTCATATAAATGCATAAGGATTTATTCAGTTATTTGCACTAGATTTAATGAAAACATTGTGTTTGAGTTTTTAAACTGAAAATTGTTTGAGGTTATAGAGTGGCTTATAGGCTTGGAAATTTAAGAGAATAATATAAGCCTTAATCGTGTTAAAATTGTGCAAGCAATTATGTACTCTATTTTTATCTTTTTGAGCTCTTCTGTTTTTTTGCCCCTTTCAATGTAAATAACAGTTAATTCAGTTAGGGTATGTTGATTAGAACTAGTATTGGTTCTAATCAACATACAATACTGTACTTCCCTTCCCTGCCCATGTGGGGCAGAAAAAGTTGGTAGTCTGGCCTCTTTAAAGCTAGGGTCACTTCGTATGAGATTGTTTGGGCTACGGCTCGTAGGGCTCCGATCAGGGCATTTGCTAGACACATATATGCCCTTTATCTAAATTTCAAGTTTCCCATGATTTGTTAACCATAGATATTATATTATGGTGGTGGACTGAGTGACAACATAGCCTCCCAAATAGTACACACTTTAGTAGTTTAGAAGAGGGAAATACTTTTTTGGGAAATTATGAAACTTAAAGTGGGTCCTCATAAAGGAATAGAGAAGAAGGTGGAAGTATTTTAGAAATGGGTGGAGGGGAAAGCATCCACTAAGTAGGAAGGATAGCACTGTGCAAACCAAACAGGCTATTAGAGAAGTACAGAAAATCAATAGGATGGTTACATGGGTGATAGAATACTGAAGTCAGCAAAGTCTTCTCAGTAGAGTTTCAGAGCGGAAGACACTTGTGTCAAGGTTAACAGAGAAAGAATGAGTATTGAGAAAGAACCAGTAGATTTATTTATAAGATCATGGAAAGTATATGATGAAGACCCATATATACTGTAAAGGGGGTTAAGGAATGAATTGGTGGTGAGATAATTGGAGGCAGTGGCATCAAAATAGGCTACTAAGTCAGGAAGTTAATCATAAAGAATAAATAAAGATAGAAGTAAATGGAGGGCATCAGAATCTAATAAAGCCTCCCTCACATCCTCCCTCCATCCCTTGTTTCCTGAAGTATAAGATCCTGATCAAATTGATACTTTGTTAGTGATAATTAGAGCTATTGTTATTGGCATCTATGGTGTGGCAGTGCTTTATTTATATCATTTTTAATCCCCAAAACGTTCCTGTAATGTAGATATTATCACCTACTTTTCACAGTTGAGGAAACTGAGACTTGGAAAGTTCAAGTAACTTGCTGGAACTTGGGAATGAGTTTTCGGGACCTTTTCATTATATCATGTTGCTTCGTCTACTCATTGAACTGTGTTAAAACACTGTCGTAGGGTGGGATTCTTGTAAAAGGAATATAAGGTATGATTCCTTTCTTATAGAAAGGAGTGGAAAAGAAATGTTACTGAGTTATAGAGGAGCCTAATACTTTGTGTTAGCTATATTTTCTATTCAAAATGTTTTCTAAAAGGATTCCTTCCAGTAAGCTCCTCTACCATTTCTATAATATTTATTTTTAACAATTACTTATATTTGGACATGAGATATTATTTTTATCTATGACAATGATAGATTGAGAGGAAAGGCATGACAGGACAAGAAAGGCAACGTCCTGAAAAGTATGAGTAAAATTTGCTTTTTTCACTATGAGAGTTTCAAATACGTTATACAATTTTAGATAGCACCTCAGAAAGGCCAGCTTCTTCATAGAAATCATATTGAGCTGGTCACAAGACAGTAATCAGTGGAGATACTCTTCCTGTCTCCAAATTATGAAATCCTAGAGTGTATTGTAATGTAATGTGATTTACTGAATTTGATTCCATCAACCAGTAATAGTTATTGGTGAAAGAGTCCAAACAGATGTTTAGTTTTCTGTTATAAACCTTTTACTCAGAAACAGTATATAATTGAAAAAGAAATAAACTGCTTTAAGGATTAAACATTCTTACAGGACTTTCAAGTACTTTTGGAGGAACTAAGAGAGATATTTTTGCTGTACTTATTTTAGTTTCATATTCAGATGCAAAGCAACATCTAGGTCACATTCTGTTATATTAGTATAAGATTTAATATTGTTGGAAACTTTATTTTAAAAATGATTTTATAATTCAGCCTCTGCTAAAACAAACAAATTGACTATTACCCCTGTTAATACGAATCAACATGATCATACTTGAGCTATTTATTTTGGCTTTGGTTAGTATAATTTTTTAAACCAAGAAAAACAACTGTTTTAATAAGATCCACTGAATTTCTGATGGGGAAAAATCAAATAGAATTTTGTGGTGCAGTCAAAATCTGTTGCTTTTGTTGGGGAGGAAAAATAATTTTTCTTCTACCCTTTTAAATTTTTCTGGCTGGACTAATAATATGATTAACACAAGACAGATTAACAGGAGAATACCTAAATTCATTACATACCTACAGGGCTTTCCTAAGAATATGAAACCTGAGGGCAGATTAGGTGGCTAAAGCTTACATGCCAATTTGAACTAAGGAGAAGGGTAAGAGGTATGCATGTGGTTTGAGACTTTAAAGGGGAGGAAGGCAATTCACCTGGAGATGGAAAAGCAAATGCTTGGTAGGTGAAGGTTTGCTGGGCCATCTTTAACAATGGGACAGAGAGGACTTAGATCAAACAGGCCTTGCTAGGTTCCTCCTTGTCTTTTATATTTAGTTCACATTAAGCTATAGTTGTCCGTGATGATATGTCTCTTCCTGGAGCAGGTCCTCTATCTAAATTCTTGCAGGCAGCTAGGTCAAAGATTTTTTTCTTGAGTCTTTTGCTTCCTAAAAATAACTAACTTAAAATAATCGTTACCCCAAAAGGCACATTTTGGGATGGCAAACTTTGTTTCCTCTCTTCTGTTATTATAGCTCTATTAGCACATAGTACCGCCACGGTTTACTTGCATTTTCTCTTTGTTCCCACTATTTTCTAATTGAACATTTGAGGCTCTATTAGTAGACTTTATAATGGTCTCCTTCCAATTTACTAAAGGGCAGTGACTCACCCTAAGATATAAACCCAACCTACAAGTCAGTTGGAGTTTGGTTCTGTTAACATTTCTCTCTTCCTTTGTCCTCAATATGTTAGAGCAGGGAAAATTGTCAGTTACAGTGCAAAAAGTGTGGGTAAGAGAAAAATTCCCTCTTTCTCTGCTGGTTCTTTTTGTTGGTTAAAGAATCAAAATGACATGAGACAGATTAACAAGAGAAAAATCAAGCTTAATTTTGTGTGCATGGGAACCCCAAGTGCATGAGAGAGTCAGAGAGAAAGAGAAAATGAGGTATACAAGCCATTCTGAATGAAGGGGGAGGTGAGGCACCTAGGGGCTATGGCCAAGAGGAAGGTCATTACAGGAGGATAAGAGCAGATGTTTGCCTTGCCACATAGATAAAAAAGATTATCTCTGATAATCGCATAATTTAGGTAGTTGGGTTGCAGCGAGGGGGCAGAAGTTTCTCTTGAGCCTGAAGAGTTTCCATTGCCTTTAGCTCAAAATAATCCAAGATGTGGGGTGACTTGTTCTGAATTCCTTCAAAAGATTTAAAGGAATTACCCTGGCTGGTGTGGCTCAGTGGATTGAGTGCCAGCCAGCAAATGAAAGGATCGTCATCAGTTTGATTCCCAGTCCGGGGCATGTGCCTGGGTTACAGGCCAGTTCCCCAGTAGGGGGCGCACGAGAGGCAACCACACATTGATGTTTCTCTTCCTCTCTTTCTCCCTCCCTTCCCCTCTCTAAAAATAAGTAATTAAAACTTTTAAGAAAATAAAGGAATTAAAGTAGAGCTGTGCTTTGTAAAGTACATTTCTGTGTGCTGTTATTTTTGGGAAAGAGCAAGGAAGAGGGGCAAATGATAGCAAAATGATTGCAATATAATATTTACATAGGGCTTTACATTGGGCATTCCTCCTCATAGCATTTGTTTTTATTATTTTATTTGCTAATACCCTGATTTGCCTTGATTTGTTTCAAAATTAATTAAAGGACACTCACTTCTGCTGTGTTTTAGGTTTACTTATCTCCTCAATAGACTGTGAATCCCTTAAGTCAGAGACTATGTGATGTTCAATTTTGTAAACCTAGCATCTAGGACATAGTTGATTTAATAATTTATGACTAAATGGGTGACATTTAAATACCTCCAGTACTAGAAAAGAGAGTCAGATTAGTTGCTGCAATCCTAGTTTATTATAGTATAGTTTTGATGGTGTTAATGGGCTGCATTTTGTCCCTCCCCCATTTACATTTGGAAGTCATAACCCTAGTATAATGTAATCATATTTGGCGATAGGTGTTTGCAGAGATAATTAAGTTAAAAAGAGGTAATTATGGTGGGCCCTAATCCAATTTGACAAGTGTGCTTATAAGAAGAGAAAATTTGGACACGACTCGTACATATGAAAGATGATGTGAAGACACGGGAAGGAGATGGCTATATGCCAAGAGGGAAGGCCTGGAACAGATCTTTTCCTTATGGTTTTCAGCAGGAACCAACCCCGTTGACACCTTAATTTTGCACTTCTAGCCTGCAGAACTGTGAGAAAATAATTTCTGCTGTTTAAGCCACCCAGTCTGTGGTACTTTTAACAGTAACCCTAGAGAACTGATACAAGTGGCTTGTGTGCTTGGATATAGCAAAATCCCAGTCCCAAATACCTTCAATTTGCTGATCCCCAAGGAATAGTTTGCCAGGCTCAATGCCAAAATTTTAAAACTTTTATACTTCCCCCAGGAAAGACATGGGAGAGAGAAATTTGGATGGCTTAATGGAGAAAGGAATACCTAGTCATTTTCACCACCCCATCCCAATACAGTCATTGGCAAGCGGCTGGCTAATTTTTTAGTTCTATTGAATTTGTTTGGTTTGGCAAAGAAAAAGTGTTTATGGGGTATTTGTGTTCTTAAGTGTTGAAGAGCCTCTGCCAGGAGATCTTGTTGCTTTTCAAAGTAGAAAAATGGAGGAGGAAGACTGAGTAAAATACTTTTTATTATAATGTTCATTTGAACTAATTGCTTGTGCTTAGTCTTAGCAACATTACTTTGCCTGTGTTATATAATCAGCAGGAGCAGAGCAGTGTGTCTTTTGGCTCATGTCTATTGCTTTGAGAGTTGCTATACCCTCAGATCCTCAACCAGTTATACTTAGTTGCCACAATCATTTTCATCATTTTTTCATCACATCCTTTAGCTGTAGCTAAATATACAAGGTCTGACCAGAAGGTATCCAGCTATGTAATAGGGAAAATAGAGACATTTATTGAAGAAGATACAAGATACAAGAACCACTGTACATGGAACAATGATGCCTCAGTCCTCTTCAAAGTAGGCACTTTGGGACCTTACATAGTTCTCCAAGTCCCTATAATATTTTCCTGATCTCCTTGATGATCTGAAATTTCTTCCCTTTCTAAGGTGATTTTAGTTTTGGGAAAAGTTAGAAGTTGCAGGGCACCAAACTGGGGCCACAGAGAGGCTGAGTCATCTGGGTGATTTGCTGTTTCTCCAAAAAACTCTGCATGAGATGTGATGCATGAGCAGGCGGTTGTTGTGATGAAGCTACCAAACACCAGTTGCCCACAGCTGTGGCCTTCTGAAGCATCCGAATAGTTTCTGTGGAGGAATGTTCAAGCTTAACACAAAATTTGATGCAGATTCATTTCTCTACTCGCTCAGTCATTTTGAATATGACGGCCACTCAGGACACATGCTCACTCAATGGCATCTACTGCCCCCACTGACTAGTACAGTGAAGTCATCATTGTTCACACATGCTCAGTCCAGTCCAGTCTCCTTGGCTGCCAGATTACATCAATGTCCTGCAAACTGTTCTAGTTATATTAACAATGGCTGGACTTTTCCCGACAGACCTTGTATATGTGATTTTTACCATTTTTTTTTTTTTTTGCCATTTTAAAATTGGGTCACATATTAAATAGTGCTGTGTTTAGTCAACTCTTTTACAGTGTCCTGAGGTACTTTGCTGAAAGACAAAAATTTTGAACATATACAAAAATATACCACTTGCTCATTCATTACTTGGAAGCAGTTTACTCGAGTTCTGAGATTAGGGTAAAGACTAAATGAAATAGCGGACTGAATAAAGATCTGTTACACAGTTAAAAAAATGTGTTTGTCATAAAGCAAAACAAAACAAAACTACAAAAACCTCCAGCATATGGGCAAGTAAGAATTTTAGTCTAGTTTTGGCATTTAAACTTCAGTTACATTCATACAGTTGGGAGTACCCTTGCTAACAGTCTGAGGTCACTGTGGTAAATTACCAGTGAGATATTTTTTCATCTCTTTTTCTTCATTCCAGTTGAGAAAAATACTGAAACCAAGAATTTCCTCAGTCATATGCTACCAAGTGGCAGTGCTGGGTCTGTCAACTAAAGACTGACCCCAGTACCCTACCATGTTCTTTCTGTGACCCTATAATTTTCAACTTGGCTGACAAACTGAAAAACCCATGTAATTTTTTCCCCTGCCAATTTATTTGGGGTGAAAATATTCTAGTTTTCAACTGGAATGGAAATATTACGGAGAAAAAAAGAATAAAAGTAAACTATTCGTGAGTTGGTATTATAAACTTTGAAATGTTATGTGC